>JAYESA010001038.1:0-68049 GCA_036927795.1 Iris macrosiphon | reverse complement strand
TGTAAATGCAACTGAGAGCAACACTAGTACCTAGGCTGAGACTGCTACAAGCTCTGTGTCGGGGAGCCGGTAGCAGTAATATCTAGTAGTGGTCTAGCTCTGCTCGAGAGTCTACAACCTCACAATAGTAGTATATAAATATAGAACAGCCTGTAGCCTGTGTGTCTCTCCTCTCCCAATGTAACCACACGTCGCATGTCCATGTCACGTGAGATCAATGCTAATGCAACAGTCATAATCTAGGAGTATAATAACTATGTCCATCCTGTATCCTACATAGAATCACCTTGAATGTCTCAGGAGGATTCTGTCAATGTATGGTGTCAAGTGTCCTAGGTTATAGTGTACTTGATAAACAAGCACGAGAATATAAAGGGTCTCGAATGTCCATCACTAATGACATACACAACTCCGCGTACGGGGTTGGCACCCGACTGTGATCGGACGCTAAGTATGTCATACGGTCCTAGGTTATATCATGTACACTAGTCACAGTAAATAGAGCAAGAGAACAAAATAACTATTAAACTGTAATTTATGGCAAGGTACACTTGCTTGGGATTGGAATACCAGCAGCGGTCCTACTAACAGTGGGTTCAGCAATAACTCCTCCAAAAGCTGAAATGAACATTACCAACAGTCTCAGAACATAGGAAATAATTAGAAATGGCTGTCCTTAAGTCCAGTTTGGACACAAGGGCAAAAAAGACATTTCTGGGCCAAAGTGGGTCCATGTGTAGGTCGCTTTGTACCGAAAACCGGGTCAGGGTCAAAAATCTCCAAATCAGTCCAACTTAGTGTCAACAAGTCAGGAACGTTGATAAGAACCCAACGGAACTTCCAGAATTGGATTCCGATGAGCCGTTCTCAAAATCGCCTGTCTGGTGGAGCCTATGGGGCCCACGACACGCGATTTTCCAATGTTCTCAGAATCGAGCCAAACTTGACCCACAGGACCAGCGTATTGCTACGAGTCCGATGGCGCAAGTTTCGTCTCGATCCGACATGTTTACACTAAGTTACAGCGAGATTCAGAAAACTCGGATACGGGGCGGTGTCCGCGGATACGCACTGATTCCGGTGTGCACGCACATCCGAATCAGCTTCTGCGAAAGCCCGCACGTCCGTATCTACGATGCTCACGTGTCGGTGAAGACCGCACGTGACCAAGTCGTCCCGTTTGGCGGGGCGTACCCAGTTCCGAGGTGAAATAGGGCGTTAATTTTTCCTGTTTTGGATCGCGGTTTGCGATCACCTCAGGACGATGCCCCGAGCGGTTTGCACGGGCATCGAGGGGGTCACACAGGCTTCGCGATAAAACTGACGGAATAGGAAACTGAGCTACGAGCAGAAAGTTGTGGTTACCTGAACAGGGTTCTAAAAGTCCGATTACGCGTGTCAAACTCGATTCCCCGCGTCCTGGATCCGTGTCCAAGCCGTGTCCTGGCTCTGTACTTGCGTTCTGGATCGTGTTCGTGTCCACTGTGTCGAGGCTCGCAGGGGGTGCTGGGATGACTCGCCGGACGGAGGTGGCTTCGCCGGCGCTGCAGCAGGGTTTCGAAGCTCTGGTGCTGACGGGTTCGGCTGGGGGTACTGGAGGCGGAGGATTCCGAAGAGATAGTCGGCCGGAGGCTAGCTGATGGAGGCGGAGACTGGAGGAGGGTAGAGATTTCGGGAGTAGGCGGCTGAGGAACCGGAGGCTACTAGGTTTCCGGTCAGGCGCGGCGGAGAGGAAAAGCTGGGCGGAGGAGATCAGCGGAGGAGTGGGTTAGGGTTCGGCTTATATAGGAAGATGGGGACAGGGATCGGTGGCCGGTGAGGGAAGGGGAAACGGAGCGGCGAGCGTTGCGGGAGCGGAGGCGACGCGGGCAGCGAACGGCCAGCGGCGGCGGGCGTTTCCGGCGGTGAGGATGCGGACAGTCGGTCAGTTGGAAGAGAAAGAGGTGGCGGGTCGGATCTATGACGGGTCGGGTCGGGTGGTAGTGATCCGGCCCGATCCACAAATTATTACAAACGGGTCGGGTTACTGGGTTAATGGGTCACGGGTTAAACCCGGATCCGTCCCACTAGCTTAAGTTGGGTTCGGATTGGTTGGACCGGCCGGCTTGGTTCAACTTTGGTTTGGTTTATTTAGAATAAACCCGGTTTAATGTGGTTTAATCAATTATTTAGTTTCTAGGGCTTTAAAATTTCATCCGGGGTCCAATAAATTTCCGGAAAAATACCCCAGGCTCGGTTTTTAATTTTACACTAGAAAATATAATTTTCCTCACATTTTAATATTATTTAATAACTTTTAATAATTCATTTTAAATTAGAATACCCTAGTTTATTGGTTTTAAAATACAGAAAATTGCTAATTAAATTCAGAAAATTAAATTTAAAAAAATCTTAAAATTTCAGGTGATTACAATCTACCCCCTTAAGAAAATTGCATCCTCGTAATTAAAGATTAAACTACTAGTAGCACAGAACTACAGAAATAAAAATTACTTAAAATATACCTGCATCCTCGAATAAGTGGGGGTATTTTTGGCGCATGATATCTTCTCTCTCCCAAGTAGATTCACCAGGAGAGTGTTGCTTCCACGCCACACGAACCAGTTTAATTGTCTGCCCTCACAGTGTCTTCTCACTGGTTCCGAGTATACCCACCGGTTGTTCTTCATATCTCAGGCTTGGACCTACGGCGATCTCAGAGTGATCCACTATGTGACTTGGGTCAGTTACATATCTTCTCAACTGTGAGACATGGAATACATCATGCACTCCCTCTAAAGATGGAGGTAATGCAAGACGATAGGCCACCTCACCAATGCGCTCCAGAATATCAAAGGGCCCAATATACCTTGGACTCAACTTGCCTCTGCTCCCAAAGCGAATGGTTCCTCGAGTAGGCAAAATCCTCAGGAATACATGTTCTCCTTTCTTGAACTCCAGTGGACGTCGGTGTGTATCAGCCCAATGCTTCTGCCTGTCCTGAGCAGCCCGAAGATGATTCTGGATTTGTTTGACCTTCTCCACAGTTTGCATCACCAACTCTGGTCCCAAGATTTGACGCTCTCCGACGTCACTCCAGCATATTGGCGATCTGCACTTCCTACCGTATAACGCCTCAAAAGGTGCCATCTTGATGCTTGCCTGGTAACTGTTGTTATATAAGAACTCAACCAAATGCAAATGATCTTCCCAAGACCCTCCAAAGTCTAACATACAGGATATCAGCATATCCTCCAAGATCTGGATTGTACGTTCTGATTGACCATCAGTCTGGGGACGATAGGTAGTGCTGAATTTTAGTCTGGTGCCAAGACTCTCTTGCATACTTCGCCAGAAATGAGAGGTAAATCTCGAATCTCGATCAGATACAATACTAACCGGCACTCCATGCAATCTTACTATTTGTCTCATATACATGTCGGCTAGTATCTCTGTGGACTGCCCAACTCTAAATGGCAAGAAGTGCGCAGACTTAGTGAGTCGATCCACGATAACCCATACCGCATCTTTTCCACTGGGGCTCCTTGGGAATCCTGTGACGAAGTCCATGGTGATATGTTCCCACTTCCATTCTGGTATGGGAAGCGGCTGCAGCATTCCGGCAGTCCTCTGATGTTCAGCTTTCACTTGTTGGCAGACTAAGCATTTAGCTACAAATCTGGCAATTTCTCTCTTCATTCCATGCCACCAATAATATTGCCTTAGATCTCGATACATCTTTGTTCCTCCTGGATGAACAGAGTATATGGAGCTATGGGCTTCAGTCATTAGCTCCGGTCTTAGTTCTCCATTTGGAACATATAGACAATTTCCGCACCTTAATGTACCATCCTCATGTATGCGAAGTCCCGTCTGCAAGCCTGCTTCTGTCTTCTCTTTGAGTCTTCGAAATCTTGCATCAGTAGGCAAAGCTTCTTTAATTCTTTCCACGAGCGACGACTTTACTTCCAGATTAGCCAGCAAGCCACTCTGTCTTGGTAGAATAACCTCTATCTGAAGCTCCTGTAGATCTTTCAATAGCTCAGGCTGCATTGTCAAGAAATAAACTGTAGGCTTCCTGCTAAGTGCATCTGCTACTACATTCGCCTTCCCTGGGTGGTATTGCAGATCTATATCAAAGTCCACCATTAACTCAAGCCAGAGTCTTTGCCTCATATTAAGATCCTTCTGAGTATATACATACTTCAGAATTTTGTGATCAGTGAAAATCTCCACCTTCTCACCATAAAGATAATGCCTCCAAATCTTCAGGGCAAATATTACAGCAGCTAACTCCAAATCATGCGTTGGGTAGTTCTTCTCATGGACCTTCAACTGTCTCGATGCATAAGCAATAACTTTGCCGTGTTGCATCAAAACACATCCCAGGCCACTACCTGACGCATCACTATAAACAACAAAACCGCCTGACCCTGAAGGAAGAGTCAAGACTGGTGCTGTTGTTAGACGCCTCTTCAATTCTTCAAAGGCCAACTGACATTCTTCTGTCCATGCAAAGTCCTGATCTTTTCGTGTCAACTTCGTCATTGGTTCTGCAATCCTTGAGAAATTTTCTACGAACCTTCTGTAATATCCAGCAAGTCCTAGAAAACTCCTCACTTCAGCAACTGATGTTGGTGTAGGCCAAGTCTCAATAGCAGCAACCTTCTCTGGATCAACTGACAGCCCTTCTCCTGAGATAATATGCCCCAAGAATGGCACCTTATCCATGCAAAATTCACATTTACTGAGCTTAGCATAAAGCTTCTCCTGCCTCAACGTCTCTAGCACGATTCTGAGATGTTCTTCGTGCTCTTCGTGACTTTTGGAATATACCAGAATGTCATCGATAAATACCACCACGAATTTATCCAAGTATTGATGGAAAACTCGGTTCATCAAGCTCATGAACACAGCAGGCGCGTTGGTTAAACCAAACGGCATTACTAAGAACTCATAGTGTCCATACTTGGTTCTAAAGGCTGTCTTCGGGATATCTTCCCTCCTCACCCTAATCTGGTGATAACCGGATCTTAGGTCAATCTTCGAAAATACCCTAGCTCCACTCAACTGATCAAACAAGTCATCAATACGAGGCAAGGGATACCGGTTCTTAATGGTCACAGCATTTAATGCCCTGTAATCAATGCACAGGCGAACTGTTCCATCCTTCTTAGGTACAAACAGTATAGGTGCTCCCCAAGGTGAAACACTGGGCCGGATGAAACCTTTCTCCAGAAGTTCATCAACTTGCTTCTTCAACTCTACTAACTCCTTAGGTGCTAGTCTATAAACTGTTGAAGTGATAGGTTCTGCTACTGGAGTTAAGTCTATGGTGAATTCTATTTCCCGATCAGGTGGTAGACCTGGAAGATCATCGAGAAATACATCCACAAACTCTGATATAACTCTTGGGTAACTTGACTCCCCTTCTACAGTTAATACCCTAAGAGTTGGCTGAACACCTTGTTCTACAGCTCCTCGAAGAAATTCAAACTCTGAGTGTCCAGGTGGTCTGAATATAACTTTTCCAAGCCGACAATCAAGAGTAGCATGATACTGACTTAACCAGTCCATACCAAGTACAACATCATAATCAGGCATAGAAAAGATCAGAAATTGGGCTCGCATTTCTCTTCCGCAGACTACTACTGAACATGATCTACAGATATCACTAACAGGTATAATTCCACCTCCCGTAAGAATTCTCTTAGTCTTCGAAAGGGGTGCAGTAGCTACTCTATGGGTGGCTACGAAGCTAGCAGCTATAAATGAGTGTGATGCCCCAGAATCAAATAAAGCTACAGCAGGTAATGAAGCTACTAAGATGGTACCTGCTATAACTTCTCCAGCAATAGCTTCTTCCTGAACAGCTAATGCAAAAGCCTGACCTCGTCCCTGTGCTGGTCCCCTCTGCTGACGAGCCTGTTGGAATAGTGCTGCTTGAGGTGGTAATGGAGGTCTTGGCTGATATCCTCCTGGAGCGGGTGGTCTGACTCCTCCAACTCCCGTCTGCTGTGCTCCCACTGCTGGATAATCTGGCCTCGGTGCAGGTAGAGCTAGTCGTGGTTCTCCCTCTCGACGTGCTGTGCAGTCCCTGGATAGATGCTGGTTGGAGCCGCATACCAGGCACAGTCCCAATTTGCGTCTGCACTCCTTTTCAATGTGACCCAACTTGCCGCAGAAATGACAAGTAGGCAGGGTTCTTGGTGCTGCTCTCTGCGGTAGATTCCTTTGGAGTCGCTTTGCAGAATCCCCTTGGGCTGCCTTGGATGGTGCTGAGGAAAATGGTCGCTTAAGGCTTGACTCCCTCCTGGTGACGCGCTCCATGCGTCGTGCTGCAGCAAGGACGTCATTGTACGATGTAGGGGCAACAGATCCAATCAACCTCTGAAGCTCGAACCTGAGTCCGTCAAAGAATTTCTCTGCCTTCTCTTCTTCGGTAGGAATTAGAGAAGGGGCGAAACGACTCAGGCGAATGAATTCGGCATTATACTCCTCCACCGTCATGTTGCCCTGGATGAGGCGATTGAACTTATCTCGGAGTTCTGATCTAGCAACGGCTGGGATATACATCTCTTGAAAGAGTCTGGAGAACTCCTCCCAAGTGACTCGGTCATGTCCGAGCCTCCTCTCTTCAGCTAGCCACCAGTGGTGCGCGTTGTCCGTCAGTTGCATTCGGACAGCAGTCATCCATCTCTCCCGAGGAAGTTCAGCTGCTTCCAACTGATGCTATGTATTGGTGAGCCACTCATGCACTTCAGTTGGTCCTTTCTTGCCCGAAAAGGTACGGGGCTTGAGTTGACGGAAATCAGTGATAGATCCCGTCACTGGTCGCCTAGCTTGCGGGTTTGCCTGCTCTAATGCATTTACTAGGCTGTTTCTCAAGTTCTCTGCCTCCTGACGCTGCGCCTCCTGTTGAACTTGTTGTTGAGCTTGCATCATTGCATAAAACATCTGAAACATTTGCTGCCCATCCATTGCTTGTCCTGGTGGAAAGGCAGGCATCTGTGGAGTGAACTGTGGCAGAGGTGGGATATCATCACGCCTGAACCTTGAGTTATGCTGCTCAGCTTGTCCACTTTGAGAGGATTGACCTCTGTTCTCTGGTGTAACTCCATCTCCATAGGTAACCACAGCATCTTGTGGTGTAAAAGGAAATTCATCTCCACTTCTTGGATCCATCTTTCTGTATCCAAAATGAACTTTATGAGAACGTTTAGTAGAATCAAGCAGGATTCATAACCAAGTACTTAATTTGAATGCGATATAGAGTTTCAAAAATGTTTCAACATATGGATGAGATCCTATCACCTATCCTATTCTTTTACAGGTTTGTTTGGTCCCTAAGTTGAGACCAAACGATTTGTCATAGACCTGCATGGGCCACCACAAAAACCATGTCACGCCCCAGTCCCAAAATGTCGAGGGACTGGACACGTGGCTATGGCCAGCAGCATGCAACGATGGACAAACCCAATTTAATGGATCCATCGGCATACTTAAGCTGTAATATAGGTCTACAATAATAAGTCAAAATCTAATCTCATCCACACACAGAATAATAAGAACATCAGCAAATAAAGAAAGTACATCAAAGTCCAGTCTCAACAGAGTATGCCAGGAACAACCCGATAAGAGTCTAAAACACTGGTTCATCAAACCAGAACAAAAGAGTCCAAAAATAGAGTATCTGAAGAGTATAAATATCATAATCTCAAGTAAAATCCTCTGCCATCACCTCTGCTTCTATGTTAGGTTCTCCTTCAGCAATAGCTCCTGGTACAACTTCAGCTCCTGTCCCGTAAACCTCGGGATAATGCTCTTCTGCTAAACATGGGGACATCATCCATTCCAGGTCCTCAGGGGACATAGCAAGGTACAAATAATACAAGACAAAATAAATGCAATGAGATAGTAAATAAAATAAGCAGGGTGACTATATAACCATCTAAGTGTAAATGCAACTGAGAGCAACACTAGTACCTAGGCTGAGACTGCTACAAGCTCTGTGTCGGGGAGCCGGTAGCAGTAATATCTAGTAGTGGTCTAACTCTGCTCGAGAGTCTACAACCTCACAATAGTAGTATATAAATATAGAACAGCCTGTAGCCTGTGTGTCTCTCCCCTCCCAATGTAACAACACGTCGCATGTCCATGTCACGTGAGATCAATGCTAATGCAACAGTCATAATCTAGGAGTATAATAACTATGTCCATCCTGTATCCTACACAGAATCACCTTGAATGTCTCAGGAGGATTCTGTCAATGTATGGTGTCAAGTGTCCTAGGTTATAGTGTACTTGATAAACAAGCACGAGAATATAAAGGGTCTCGAATGTCCATCACTAATGACATACACAACTCCGCGTACGGGGTTGGCACCCGACTGTGATCGGACGCTAAGTATGTCATACGGTCCTAGGTTATATCATGTACACTAGTCACAGTAAATAGAGCAAGAGAACAAAATAACTATTAAACTGTAATTTATGGCAAGGTACACTTGCCTGGGATTGGAATACCAGCAGCGGTCCTACTAACAGTGGGTTCAGCAATAACTCCTCCAAAAGCTGAAATAAACATTACCAACAGTCTCAGAACATAGGAAATAATTAGAAACGGCTGTCCTTAAGTCCAGTTTGGACACAAGGGCAAAAAAGACATTTCTGGGCCAAAGCGGGTCCATGTGTAGGTCGCTTTGTACCGAAAACCGGGTCAGGGTCAAAAATCTCCAAATCAGTCCAACTTAGTGTCAACAAGTCAGGAACGTTGATACGAACCCAACGGAACTTCCAGAATTGGATTTCGATGAGCCGTTCTCAAAATTGCCTGTCTGGTGGAGCTTGTGGGGCCCACGACACGCGATTTTCCAATGTTCTCAGAATCGAGCCAAACTTGACCCACAGGACCAGCGTATTACTACGAGTCCGATGGCACAAGTTTCGTCTCGATCCGACGTGTTTACACTAAGTTACAGCGAGATTCAGAAAACTCGGATACGGGGCGGTGTCCGCGGATACGCACTGATTCCGGTGTGCACGCACATCCGAATCAGCTTCTGCGAAAGCCCGCATGTCCGTATCTACGATGCTCACGTGTCGGTGAAGACCGTACATGACCAAGTCGTCCCGTTTGGCGGGGCGTACCCAGTTCCGAGGTGAAATAGGGCGTTAATTTTTCCTGTTTTGGATCGCGGTTTGCGATCACCTCAGGACGCGATGCCCCGAGCGGTTTGCACGGGCATCGAGGGGGTCACACAGGATTCACGATAAAACTGACGGAATAGAAAACCGAGCTACGAGCAGAAAGTTGTGGTTACCTGAACAGGGTTCTAAAAGTCCGATTACGCGTGTCAAACTCGATTCCCCGCGTCCTGGATCCGTGTCCAAGCCGTGTCCTGGCTCTGTACTTGCATTCTGGATCGTGTCCGTGTCCACTGTGTCGAGGCTCGTAGGGGGTGTTAGGACGACTCGCCGGACGGAGGCGGCTTCGCCGGCGCTGCAGCAGGGTTTCGAAGCTCTGGTGCTGACGGGTTCGGCTGGGGGTACTGGAGGCGGAGGATTCCGAAGAGATAGTCGGCCGGAGGCTAGCTGATGGAGGCGAAGACTGGAGGAGGGTGGAGATTTCGGGAGTAGGCTGCTGAGGAACCGGAGGCTACTAGGTTTCCGGTCAGGCGCGGCGGAGAGGAAAAGCTGGGCGGAGGAGATCAGCGGAGGAGTGGGTTAGGGTTCGGCTTATATAGGAAGATGGGGACAGGGATCGGTGGCCGGTGAGGGAAGGGGAAACGGAGCGGCGAGCGTTGCGGGAGCGGAGGCGACGCGGGCAGCGAACGGCCGGCGGCGGCGGGCGTTTCCGGCGGTGAGGATGCGGACAGTCGGTCAGTTGGAAGAGAAAGAGGTGGCGGGTCGGATCTATGACGGGTCGGGTCGGGTGGCAGTGATCCGGCCCGATCCACAAATTATTAGAAACGGGTCGGGTTACTGGGTTAATGGGTCACGGGTTAAACCCGGATCCGTCCCACTAGCTTAAGTTGGGTTCGGATTGGTTGGACCGGCCGGCTTGGTTCAACTTTGGTTTGGTTTATTTAGAATAAACCCGATTTAATGTGGTTTAATCAATTATTTAGTTTCTAGGGCTTTAAAATTTCATCCGGGGTCCAATAAATTCCCGGAAAAATATCCCAGGCTCGGTTTTTAATTTTACACTAGAAAATATAATTTTTCTCACATTTTAATATTATTTAATAACTTTTAATAATTCATTTTAAATTAGAATACCCTAGTTTATTGGTTTTAAAATACAGAAAATTACTAATTAAATTCAGAAAATTAAATTTAAAAAAATCTTAAAATTTCAGGTGATTACAAGGATTGAGGGGTTTTGAATGTAGGGTGGAGATGAAACTAAATAAAGTTGTGTAGAGTACAACAAAATGGAGGAAAATTGGTCGAAGGGGTTTACAATCTACCCAATTTATAAGAATTTCGTCCTCGAAATTAAAATAAACACATAATAAGCTATAACTCATCAAGCAATGATACGGTCATACCGAGGACTGGTGGAGTCTATTGACATACTGGGAACGCCCCTGAGCTTGATGTTGGTTTGATCCGCGCCTCAAACACAATCCTAATCTTCTTCTGCAATCTTTCTGAACATGTCCCTTCTTTCTGCAATTGTGACATGTCGGCAGCTCTCTCTACGGATACGGCACAATTCTATGTTGCGTTTGCACTCCTGGATGCCCGATCGGTCCTCCTGCTCCTGGTTGTGTCCTAGATGGTACAGCTATACTGGAACATCTCGATCCTCTGCCAATAGCCTCCTGGATGAATTGAGTATGCTGAACTGTGCGCCTCCGATATCAGCTCCTGACGAAGTTCTCCGTTCGGAACATAGAAACGATCTCCACATCTCAAAGTTTCGTCCTCGTGTATGCGTAATCTTGTCTGCATCCCGGCCTCTGTCCTCTGTCTAATGACCTCTATACTTAACTGATCTAGATCTCTCAACAGGGGTTGCTGGGTAGTCATAGAGAATGCCATAGGTCTCCTGCTCAATGCGTCAGCTACTACGTTAGCTTTTCTCAGATGGTACTGTAGCTCAATCTCAAAGTCTGTCATCATCTCGAGCCAACGTCTTTGTCCCCGATTCAGGTACTTCTCTAAATTTTAAAAGAGACTTAAGATCAGGTACGTGTTACGAATCTCATCTTGTTGCCACTCTACCTTTTTACCTTGAACCTTAGGCTTCTCCTAGTTTACTCCATGCGTACCCTTTACCCAAACTATATGGGTACCATCTTGTTTATAACTGGCCATCCATTTTAGGTAGTTCACGATATCCAACTCAAGGCTACAACATCTGTCGATACTCTCATCCTTCAATCTAATAGCCCTATTCTAGATACTAGCTTAACTAATCGAATTATCAATGGAGAAAACACGAGCCTAGTAGATACTGACTACCAAAATAAGTCTAGTACATCTGATCAAATTTGAAAGCTATACCGTAGTACTCGAGTTATCTCATCATTTGAATGTTGGGTCTAGCAATCTATGTCTACCAATCTACCTATCTGTTCTAGCTTAGTCCTGATCATTATCTAGAGGGTGAGGAAATTTCTAGGTCGAATACTATAAGTCACCAGGTAACTAGGGGTTAACCTCTATAATTTGCTACCCTAAGTGTTATTTCATACCCTATTTTTTTCTTTATTAGTATCCGATAATCCTTTTTCTAGATGTGGATCTAAAATTCTGTCTTGCCAAGTTCATAAGGTCGTTCCTTGTATCACTACTATAAGAATACAACTACTTCCTTGTATCATTATCATGAGGCTACAACTATCCCCAGTATCTAGCTATGTCTTCTCCAAATTATTCTAGAGTCTTAGAATCAAACAACCTTTCTATCTTCTAATACTTACCAATCACGACTACCTTAAGTAAGGGTAGGTCTAGTTTTAAGTCTCTACTTTCATATCTAATTCTTACGCCAACCGTCTATACTAGCTCTAGCAACAAGGAAGAACTTGTCAACCTTCTCTACCATGGTTAACCATCTTCTCAAACATCCTATCAATTACGCCTTCTTCGTCTTGACGAGAATCTGCTCCTGGAGGAAATCACCGTGCGCGAGCATCCATCTTCCCGAAATAAGGAAGATGAGAAACAATAATAACGATGTCGACGGTAATGAATGAATACAGTAATGAAGTCCAAGAACGATAATCGAATGCAAGAGGAGTTTTAAAATCAGTTATGGATTGAGATCTTATTCAACATTAATCCTAAGTTGCAGGCTCGTTCGGTACATTAACGTAACCGAAACGATATGCTCTGACCTGCATGGGCCACCACTAAAACCATGTCACGTCCCAGTCCCAAAATATGTGAGACCAGATACGTGGCACTGGCCAGCTGGTACGACTCCGTAGGGCTTTCCAATTTAATGGACCCGACGAAGCGCACTTACGCTGTCCATGGTCAAGTGATCAAACTAAATATCTAATTCTAGCATGCAACAAGTAAACTAAATCTCAATCCATGGTAAATAATCTCAAGAAAGAACGATACGCATCATTAGTCTGTAGCCCAATAATACATCCGTTCGAATAGACCAAAAGAATAACACAGGTCTATAAATACTAGGCTATAAAAGCAGAATAAAAATGGAAAGTAGTACATGATTGTAATAGCGGGAAATGTAAAGATACCTGCAACGAAGTCCACACTCCAATGTATATCAAATATCCTACAAACTGCACAAATAACCTGGAAAGAAACCAGGTCCTCAGAGGGACGTAACAAGATACAAAAGTACATGCCATAAAATAAATACTGTGAAACTCAGGGGTGAACTAACCAGCTAAGTGAAATACAATTTAAGGATAACTTAGTGCGTATGGAAAGTATAGGCTAGACATATACTGACATAATTCACCAATCGTCGTGACTGGCTAGTATATGCCACATATGCCCCCCATCTTAGGGCACTGTGCAATATAATAACGTCCAGCTCCGAGGAGCGTGGTATCTGTACGTCCAACGTTCCTTAGAGTGTGGTATCTGCAATATATAACAAGTAACGTCCAACACTTTAAAGAACGCGGTATCTGCATAAAAGAGGTGGGTGTCCCATACGCCTACTAGTTGTCCTCCCCGCCCAATGCCAATGTATATGCCACGAATACGACATGGACATCTCGTAATACAATGCAAGTCACTAAAGAAATATGTGACTAAGCTAAATGCTGTCACACGTGCTGCTCATACCGATGGACAGTCAAGTAGGAAGCACGCGTCCCTACGTGAACTCACTCTGTGATGTGCAATGATACGTGTTAAGGCCTGGGGAGTCATGTTGATAACTCTGCAACTTTAGGTGGGTCCACTAGACACTAGGTCAGACACAAGTCCTAACGTCAACGTCTTCGTAGACTGCACCCGAGTCTTCCTCGGACGCGCACAGTTATATAATATTAACACAATAAAACATGCAACTAGATAATGTCTGAATTTAAACAGTACAATAAGGTAAGGTATACTTGCCTGAGTTGTCACGCCCCAGTCCCAAAATACGTAGGACTAGGACACATAAGCATGCCAACCGCATGTATATGGCAACTCTAATATATGGAATCCATAACACATGCGTACGCTGTATTATGAACAATAATCCACAAGTGGTAAAACTATCACAAGTCATAGGGTATAAACTAATCTCATCCACAAAAATCATATATAAGTAAATAACCAATATCTATGAACTAGATCTCAATATAAAGTATCTCAAGATGACAGTCGGATGGAAACAAATCCACCGCCGAACTAGAATGAAGAATAAACAAGACAAATACAATATAAATACAACCTCTAGTAATCACGAGGCTCGAAGAGAAGACCTCTCGCAATATAAGTAGCCAGTCCGGATCTGCGCTCCTGCAAATGCTCATGAACAATACACCTGGAAAGGGACCAGGTCCTCAGAGGGACATAACAAGATACATAGAAGCATGCCATAAAGTAAATACTGTAAAAACTCCAGGGTGACCTAACCATCTAAGTGAAATGCAACTTGAGGATAACTTGAGTGTATGGGAAAGTATAGGCTAGACATATGCTGACGTTATTCACCAATCGTGACAACTGGCTAGTATACGCCACATATGCCCCCATAGGAGGGCGTAATATAATAACGTCCATCTCCGAAGAGCATGGCATCTGCATAATACATAACGTCCATACCGCTCCGAAGAATGGGGCACCTGCATAATATATAACGTCCATACCACTCCGAAGAACGGGGCACCTGCATAATATATAACGTCCATACCGTTCTATCGAACGGGGCACCTGCATAGAGGAAGTGGGTGTCCCATACGCCTACTAGTTGTCCTCCCCGCCCAATGATCTATGCATGTTGTATCCACAACACGCTTCAGCCACTATGCCGAGGCATCGTAACTCTGGCTCATAGTCTATCGTTAGAACAATAGTTCAACCTTACAATCAAACAAGGACAAGGATGGGACCACCGTACTATAATAGTCTATGCTCCGACTACTAATAACTGCTAAGTCTTCTAACATGCATCACTATTAGCAGTTATACCCTATCCATCGCACGCCTATATGTACAGGTGGCCAACCACATACGCAAGTCCGTGCCCTACATGAGACTCATAACACGTATAAGAAATGTGTCAAGGCCTGGGGAGTCATACCAATAACTCCACAACTTTTGGTGGGTCTACTAGACACTAGGTCAGACACAAGTCCTAACGTCAACGCATTCGTTGACTGCACCCGAGTCTCTCCGAAAGCGCACGATTATATAATCTAAAATAAATAAACATGTAACTAACAATATGGCTGAATTTAAACAATACAACAAAGGCAAGGTATACTTGCCTGGCAAGAAGCTGCAAAATGTAACGTCCAGATGCCCAACACACAGGACCAGAAGCTATGGCCTCAGAACAAATATCTCCGAATGCTTAAATAGATATCCATAATAAGCAAAATAGATATCCATAATAAGCAAAATAGCTAGAAAGCACTTCCCTTTCGTCCAATTTGGACACAGGGGCAAAACGGTAATTTTAAAAAAAAAAGTGGGGTCCACGTGTGGGCCATTTTGCACCGAAAGCCTGCCAGCGATAACGGTCTCTAAATGGGACAAATTATAGGTCAAACAAACTCTAAATATCAGCACGAACTCAACGGTATATCCAACTGTGGATTCCGGTGAGCCGAACACAATAATGCCCAAAAAGTCAACCGTGGGGCCCGCCAATAGGCGACTTGGTCAACTGTCTCAGAATCGCGTGAAACTTGGGTCACAGGACCAGCGCGATACCACGAGTCCAGTAGCGCAAGTTTCGTCGCATTCTGACGAGCATGCACTAAATGTGCAGGACTTTTGCAAAAGTTGCGACACGAGGAATTTTTGCGGATACGGACTGATTCTGACGCGCACACGCGTCCAAATTAGTTTTCGCAAAAGTCCACACGTCTGGTTATACCGCGCACACCTTTTGGTACACTTGGTACACGATAGGGCGGTCCCGTTTGACGGGGCGCACTCCGTATCACAATTTCTGGAATTTATCAAAAAGTATATTTTAGGTTTTTCTAACTATTTTAATTCTACATACAGTAGTTAATAGAATAATTTAATAATAAAAATTAAACTAGGTCAAGTGGTCTCCGCATACCAAAAAGAAAAATCGAATTCGGATCTCTGTGGTGGGAGATACGAATACGGGAACATAGGTAGTTACCGCAGTTTTCTGCGATACCCAAAAGTTATCTTTTTCCGTCAACTTGGACGCTGTTTTTGCCTAGGGTTACGCGTTATTCGAGGTCTACTATCATACATATATGGAAGAGGGATAGGTGAGGATCATACCAGCGAAGACGGGGTCGAGTTTGGTCGAGCAGGTGCGCAGGAAACATAGCTTGAACACAGGTACCATGCTGTTCAAACTGCAGAGTGCGGGGTTGCATGGGGTCGCGGTCGTCGTGCGGCAGTTCTGTGCGGCTGGAGGCGGCGGTGAACGGCGGTCAGGTGGCGGCACGTCGAGGGGAAGTAGGAGATGAGAGTTTAGGTTTAGGGTTTATGAAAGAGTGGTGAATATATATATAGGAAGGGAAGGAATCGCGGGATGGGGGGCGCTGAAGCCGCGCTGTGTTGGGGGGGATTTGGAAAGCTGCTGCTGCTGCTTTTATATACATATGCGGGTAGGATTCACTAGTAATGGGTTTAGGAGTTCTAGTGGGTTTTAGGTTTATTAAAAATCCATTAAGAAATTTTCATTTTTATTTTATTTCTTTTTCTTTTCTTTCTTTTATTTCTATTTCTAATTTTCATTCTATTTAAACTATATGGTTATATATATATATATATATAGAAACTTCTAGAAATTATATTTGTGCATACCATTAAGCTGTCAACTGCCCACAGGGTCCCCTACATAGAATAAATTAAGAAAAATTTATAATGGCTCCATAAATCCCCTAAATGCACAAACGCCTAAAATAAAAAATTAAATAAATCTATTTCTTCTATTTAGCTCATAATTACTATAATTCAATTATTAATTAATTAAAAAAATAATTACAGTTTTTTTAGAATTAGGGGTTTTACATTCTATCCAACTTATAAAAATTGCGTCCTCGAAATTAAAACTAAGCTACGATAGAATGTCAATTATGGTATAAGATAGAGATTTGCAGCTTATTCTGTACCTTCCTCCATCCTAACCTTCATGATTTTCCAATTGCCACGGGGACGTTGGAAGGGCTATAATTTATATTATAACATGCAAGGCTAGGTTTAAATGAGGGAACGATGTTGTGCGTTGCATATTCCGAAAATCATGGAGAAAATCTACATGAACGAAAAATAGGTTTCTTCATGTGTTATCCAATGGTGTGGACACCTCAATACACTTTTGCATAAAAACGCCCAACAATTGGAAAATCGAACAAAGATAGAAATTGGATTAATACGAAACGGGTCAAGATTGTGTCTTCAATTTCAATTGGAACGCACAAGGTACAAAGTTGGATTTATTTAGAATTAGCTAATAATGTCTGCGACGAATGTTGTACGACTAAAATGTAGCACAAGAGAGCATAATTATAAGTTACACAAACATCAGAATAGAAGACGAGCATGTCTAGGATAAGGATGTGAAATTTGTAGGGAGGCAGTGGCTAGTGTAGTGCTCCAATTATCGAAGCAACGGTAAGGTGCTCTAAGTGATACAATGTTGTAAAAAAAAATACCGTGTTCTATTTCTAATTGGATTCAAACTAGCCCAGTTTCTCTATCTATGACGAGTAGGTCCAATTTTTTTGGGTGTTTACAATATAACCAACTTATAAACAATTTCATCCTCGAAATTAAAATAAGGCATAATTTGTTAATTCCTTTACATTCACATATAAGGCAAGTCAATCACAATCTTTTCCAAAATTAAAATATATTCTAATCCATCGCAATCACTTTCAAAATTAAGGTAAACTCTGTTTAATCAAAATATTGTAACCTCTTCTCGATTTTTAATAATCACATCCAAATTTAAGCTAAATCTATATGACATCTTCAAGTTTTAAATAGCCCACATCACTTTTCACATTACGATCTCCAACTATCATAAACTCCTTTAGAAGAAAACAATTTTAATCCAATATTATTCCTATTTTCCCTTATGAGTTTTGTATCCTTCAAAATTTTAAATTCAATTCACATCCTCAATATTTCCAATAGGTAATCCAGCAATCAAAATTTAACTTTTAATTCAAATCATCAAATTGTAAAATTTTATATCTACTTCACCAATTGTTCATGCCTAGAATTATATTCATCCTCAAGGTTTAAATTGATGATTCAATCTTCAACATTCAAACTTTAAATCATGCGCTCAAGGTATAATTATTTGGTCCTCACTATCAAGATTTCAAAATTCATTAAATACCCATCCTCTAACTCCTTCTTCTAAAATTCTCCACATTTAAAATGACTTAATCTCTCAATCTAATCCTACTTGATCACAATCTAAAAGAATTCTCCTCAAGTTTAATAATGCAATTTCTACCCAACTTAGAATTTACCCATCTTTCATATAAGGCTATACACTTAAGAAAAATATTTCTCAACTTATTTAGTCATGCTATTCGATCCTCAAAAGTTTGAACCCCAATATTTTACCTATGATATGCCCTTAATTACGGAAAATCATCACCAACTAATGCGGTTGGCCAATGGGGTATATCTAGTACTATCTGTATATCATACTTATACCAAGCACGATGTTTCGTCTTTCCGAAATAAGGGAAGACAGATAACAATAATAAAGAGTTCAAGGAGAGGTAATAGAATAGAAGTATGGGGATCAAGGCGCTTAAGGAGTTCAAAAGGAATTGTCAAGGCAGTTGTGGATTGAAATCCTATTTGGTAATTTCTTATTCACATGCTCGTATCAGTACAGTTATGTAACTGATTTCGATATGCTCAGGCATGTCTAGTGGGCAAGTACATTCGTCTACTAGACTCTATATATCTCAATCCACGTAAAGTAGTTATGCGAAGGGCGAACCAAGCGCACCAAGGTTAGCTAGACCTTAATATACTGATTCTGAAATGTATTAATGTATGCATCCACTAATACATATATCGTGAACAAGCTCGATAAAAGAATAAGCTTGCAAAACTAGGCTATATAATAGCAGCATAAGTCAAGGTGGTATATAAAATGTAAATACGCTCGATGATGATAAAATAGGGTACAAATAATTCAAGTTCATAAAACCAAACAAAATACAAAAATAAGACTCTACACTCTCTACAGTTGTCATACTACTCCTTGTCTAAGTCGCTAGTAGACCAAATAGGGGCATGGACCTCTAAATGTCCCAGTCGGGATAAACACTATTGTCTTATGCAAGCATATAGTTAATGTCGTTCAATTATACTTCAATAATGAGTCAAGAGGACTATGTGTCACTGGGTTGTGAGGCATACTACCCAGATAATAGACTAATACTGTGACAGTCTTAAGGGGATTCTACTAAATAATATTGACCTTGTAAATAAAGCATAAACTCTTATTGGGGTATATGCGAAAAAGAGCTTGGTACTTATTAGGGTATCCTATTGCATTATATAGGTAATGATCACCTTAAGTCTTAATCATAGTGCTCATAGAACAAGGGTGTCAATAGTAGGTATAGAAAAAAAGTTACTGGCCTTAAATGAAAGAGGATATAACTTGTATCGTGGTGGTTACAAATTATGTGATTAAAACTAAGAATAATCAAATCACAATCTAAAAAAATAACTCAAACTATCAAGCTCTAGCTACCAAGCTCCTAATTTTAAAGTTCAAGGCTACAACTATAACCCTAGCAAGATATATATCCTAACATACAAGGAATCACTCGGTCTACAATCAGAAGTGTCAGGTAGCATGAGTTGGAAGATGAAGAGAAGCATAATTAGTCATCGCATAATTCGCGAGTGCTAAGTTTTCAGGAGAACAAGATATAAACTAAAATAGAGGGACTCTAGATGATGTCATGGTTTCTTAAGGGGAAGATAATATACAAATCTCTGTGTTCAAGGTATGATCGAGAAAATACTATATTCATTCCTCTCGGCTTCCTAGGGTACTGTCTGCTAATATCCAGATAAGAATCTAAAGGTATAGTTCTATAATACTATCTCACTATAAAAGTTAGGGTTGGTCCTAACATTCCACCTTGGATTTCTATTGGTTCCTCAATGTTAGGGTCAAACAATATGGTCAGATTTATAGCTAACCCTAGTAGTGCCTATACCACTCTTAAGTCATTTATAATTATATCAAGGAATAATGGTAAGCCATTCTATAGATAAGGGATGCTAGGGTTTACTTAAATATTCTAAACTTAGTGATGTGTCAGTGTTCTAGTTACTCTTAATAGGAATGTTACCCTAATTATTATCTAACAACATGGACTTTTATATTCTAGGAGAAGGCTATACTCAAAGAACTATTGGGGAAGCACATGAGTCAAGCAGGATGCGATAGAACGAATAGGAAGGAAGATAAGTCATAGTCAATTGTAGATGAGATCCTATACTCTAATCTTATTTGCAGGCTTGTTCGGTACAGTAACGTAACGGAGACAATATGCTCTCGACCTGCATGGGCCACCACTAAAAATATGTCATGCCCTAGTCCCAAAATATGTAGGACTAGGACACGTAAGCATGCCAGCCGCATGTATATGGCAACTCCAATATATGGAATCCATAACACATGCGTACGCTGTATTATGAACAATAATCCACAAGTGGTAAAACTATCATAAATCACAAGGTATAAACTAATCTCATCCACAGAAATCATATATAATTAAATAACCAATATCTATGAACTAGATCTCAATATAAAGTATCTCAAGATGACAGTCGGATGGAAACAAATCCACTGCTGAACTAGAATGAAGAATACACAAGACAAATACAATATAAATACAACCTTTAGTAATCACGAGGCTCGAAGAGAAGACCTCTCGCAATATAAGTAGCCAGTCCGGATCTGCGCTCCTGCAAATGCTCATGAACAATACACCTGGAAAGGGACCAGGTCCTCAGAGGGACATAACAAGATACATAGAAGCATGCCATAAAGTAAATACTGTAAAAACTCCAGGGTGACCTAACCATCTAAGTAAAATGCAACTTGAGGACAACTTGAGTGTATGGAAAAGTGTAGGCTAGACATATGCTGATGTAATTCACCAATCGTGACAACTGGCTAGTATATGCCACATATGCCCCTATAGGAGGGCGTAATATAATAACGTCCATCTCCGAAGAGCATGGCATCTGCATAATATATAACGTCTATACCGCTCCGAAGAACGGGGCACCTGCATAATATATAACGTCCATACCGCTCCGAAGAACTGGGCACCTGCATAATATATAACATCCATACCGTTCCGTCGAACGGGGCACCTGCATAGAGGAAGTGGGTGTCCCATACGCCTACTAGTTGTCCTCCTCGCCCAATAATCTATGCATGTTGTATCCACAACAGGCTTCAGCCACTATGCCGAGGCGTCATAACTCTGGCTCATAGTCTATCGTTAGAACAATAGTCTAACCTTACAACCAAACAAGGACAAGGATGGGACCACCGTACTATAATAGTCTATGCTCCGACTACTAATAACTGGTAAGTCTTCTAACATGCATCACTATTAGCAGTTATACCCTATCCGTCGCACGCCTACACGTACAGGTGGCCAACCACATACGCAAGTCCGTGCCCTACCTGAGACTCACAACACGTGTAAGAAATGTGTCAAGGCCTGGGGAGTCATACCAATAACTCTACAACTTTTGGTAGGTCTACTAGACACTAGGCCAGACACAAGTCCTAACGTCAACGCATTCGTTGACTGCACCCGAGTCTCTCTCGGACGCGCACAGTTATATAATCTAAAATAAATAAACATGCAACTAACAATATGACTAAATTTAAACAATACAACAAAGGCAAGGTATACTTGCCTGGCAAGAAGCTGCAAAATGTAACGTCCAGATGTCCAACACACAAGACCAGAAGCTATAGCCTAAGAACAAATATCTCCGGATGCTGAAATAGATATCACCAATATTCCCATAATAAGCAAAATAGCTAGAAAGCACTTCCCTTTCGTCTAATTTGGACACAGGGGCAAAACGGTAATTTTGGGACAAAGTAGGGTCCACGTGTGGGCCACTTTGCACCGAAAAGCGTGCCAGGGGTAACGGTCTCTAAATGGAACAAATTATAGGTCAAATAAACTCTAAATGTCAGCACGAACTCAACGATATGTCCAACTGTAGATTCCGGTGAGCCGAACACAATTTTGCCCAAAAAGTCAACCGTGGGGCCCGCCAATAGGCGACTTGGTCAACTGTGTCAGAATCGCGTGAAACTTGGGTCACAGAACCAGTGCGATACCATGAGTCCAGTAGCGCAAGTTTCATCATATTCTGACAAGCGTGCACTAAATGCGCAGGACTTTTGCAAAAGTTACGACACGGGGAATTTTTGCGGATACGAGCTGATTTCGATGCGCACACGCGTCCAACTCAGTTTCCGCGAAAGCCCACACGTCTGGTTTTACCGCGCGCACCTTTTGGTATACTTGGTATACGACGGGACGGTCCCGTTTGGCGGGGCGCGCTCCGTATCACAATTTTTAGAATTTACCAAAAAGTGTATTTTTGGGTTTTCCAACTAATTTAATTCTACATACAGTAGTTAATAGAATAATGTAATTAACAAAAATTAAACTAGGTCAAGTGGTCTCCACATACCAAAAAGAAAAATTAAATTCGGATCTCTGTGGTGGAAGATACGAATCCGGGAGTATAGGTAGTTACCGCAGTTTTCTGTATTACCCAAAAGTTGTCTTTTTCTGACAACTTGGACGCTATTTTTGCCTAGGGTTATGCGTTGTTTGAGGTCTACTATCATACAGATATGGAAGAGGGATAGGTGAGGATCATACCAGCGAAGACGGGATCGAGTTTGGTCGAGCAGGGGCGCGGGAAACAGAGCTTGAACACATGTACCATGCTGTTCAAACTACAGAGCGCGATGTTGCGTGGGGTCGCGGTCGTCGTACGGCGGTTCTGTGCGGCTGGAGGCGGCGGTGAACGGCAGTCAGGTGGCAGCACGGTCGAGGGTAAGTAGGAGATGAGAGTTTCGGTTTAGGGTTTATGAAAGAGTGGTGAATATATATATAGGAAGGAAAGGAATCGCGGGATGGGGGGGCGCTGAAGCCGCGCGATGTTGGGGGGATTTGGAAAGTTGCTGATGCTGCTTTTATATATGTCACGCCCCAATCTCCCGCAAGCTCGATAGTCCCCGCTGAACGTGAATCACCACGTTTACAGCTCTCCCGCAGGACAATCGTTCTCATCGGGACGTGATGCCGTACGAGCCTGGAGTTGCGCTCGTACAAGGCGATGTTGTCAAACACCAAATGTTATCATTGAAACAACCAAGTTGCAGCGAAAGTCAAGTATTGTGTACCAAGCACACAATCAGAGTATACGCAGCGAAGCTCACGATAAGGTCCAAATGAGATGCCCCGAGTCAATGCCACAAAGGCGATGCCACGGAGACGATGAAATAACTCTTGCTCTTTCTCTAGCCCACAAAGGTACTTACAGTTCATACATCATGTCCCGTATATCCAAGCAGCGCCACTACGTCTGTATACCTGAAATATTGCCCACAAACGTGGGTCAGTACACAACCGTACTGGTGAGCGGGATAACCCACTCGCCTAAGCCGACACTAAGTAAAGTAGTGAATGCACACAGTTATATGGTGATCTTTTTAGTTAAATCCTAGATTTATTTCATGGCATATAGATGACATGTTAAGGAAAGCAGTAAAGCAGTTAAGCATGCTAGCATTCAATCTCAAACCAAACGACAAGCATTTAATATAAAGCCGACCCGTCTAACTCAATGTCATCGCTTGCACGATAACATATCGAACCATCAGTCTCGCCTCGATATCCATCCAGAACCAAAGTGTATATATCCCACTCTCGAGTGCACACTCTTGCCGAGGCAAGGTGGCCGCGCCTACACGATGCACAAACCAACCAAAGTAAAGCAAGCCAACATCTATTCTTATATGAAGTCACTGGCCAAAGGCCATAAAGGACGTTGATCGGACAGATCAAATACGGTTCTATTCGAAACAGCGCTAAGTAGCTAACCCACCTGAATCGCATCCAACCGCTGGCACCGCGCCCAAGACGCGTTACCCAATTGTCTCCTCCATGGCCGAACGGTCCCGGTGCCCCGGAGCACCCGTTCGAGGAAACCAAACCCTGTGCCACCCAGGTTGTCCGTGACTATGCAGACACGTAGGTATGACGAGAGGATCGAACATTCTTGCCCCACCAAGCGATCCTAGACTCGTTCCATCAATAATCCAACCAACACATCCATAACCATTCTTCCAACATGTCCTTCCAAGAACCCAAATCTCGACCTCAAAACATAGCCCGAGGCATCAAAATATCAAGTGTTTCATAGGCACGAAGCCTCTTCTCAACACAATCCAAATTGGTGCAACACCTATGCTCAAAGCTAACCCATGGCACAATGCCCCAAAAGAGGCACAACACCCTCGCCGATGCAGTTGTTCGGTTTCGAACCACAACTGCTCGCTTTGTATGACAAAGCGACCAAGTGATACTCGTGCACGGATGCACGCTCGCTCGCCCGAATCCCGATATTCTCAATGTTCCCATTGCCTCAATTGTACCATTCCAACTTGTATATTTCCAACCGTCCAAGCATAATCCCAAGTAATCCAACCGATTGCCTCAAATGAATAATCCAGCTATCGTATCCAACTATCCAACGCGTAAACCATATCAAGCCACAATCCTACCAAGCCAACGACGTCCACGCTATGCACGCCTCAGTGTAGTGCTTCCCGATGTTTCAGTCCAAGTGTTCAAGCCTTTATGTGTTTTCCATATTATTAGGCATGAAGGAGTAGAGGAGAAGGGAAAGAGCCCACTCACAATGTTCGAACCCGTTAGGCATCCTGTCCTGCCGATACGGCCAATCCCTTGAACCCGTGGTCCGATGCAAGCGCGATCTACTCAACTGGTATGACCGTGCGAGCAGGCCGTGCTCTACAAATCATCCGACCGATCGGATTAAGGAAGACGGCATTATCGTTTCCATTCAGCTATTCAGTACTGCTCTGAACGAACACCTGATTTCCATCGAACCCGCTAGCCATCTGCACATTGAAACCAACTCGATTAATCCTTCTTCCCGAAATCCGATATTTCAAATGTAACCAGCATTTGATTCATTCAGTCCGACTCAGCGTAACGCTCCGAGCGGTTGCGGGGCGTTACATAATATACCACTTAGAATCAGGTTCGTCCACGAACCGTGCTGGTACTCATTCCTTACTAGCATGCCACAACCCAATTCCATAGATCTGCTCTATACAACTCTCATATTCACTATTTCTGACACAACATCTCGTTCTGCTGAATGCTCGAATAAATTTTCACGAATTCCCACATCCTCCTTGCAGCTCAACCCGAATTTCTCGTATCGCTTAGTTTTGGATCGTACATATATTTAAGGCGTCTCTAAAATACATGCATTTCAGCCGAGCTTTGCGATAGCAAATTTGAACAAGTTACAAGGGTATCTTTATGTTCGAGGCGTCCATATGCTTTGCTCCCAAATTGGACCAAATCACGATTTCCATTCCAACACATTCGCTCGAGAACTATTCTCAATTATACAGATTTTCCACCGACTCAATCAGTCCGTGTTCCAACTCAATCTATCCAACTATTTCTGAAATCAGTACTAGCAACATCTCCAAATATTATCTCGTGCACCGAACGATTCTCACAACTGATCTACCCCAACTATGCGACTTACCCAAATATCAACTTGCTTAGATCAGCTCAGTCCAACACATTTCCTGCCATCTCAATATCTCACAGGGTGAACATCTATATTGAGGTTCGTGTGATCCACGAAGATCTCGCCGCCACGCCAAAGGGATTTGTGTCGCCACGATTTCAACGTGGTCACACTCGCCACAATTCTTAGGTTGCGCATGAAATAGTTCTTCGCGCTGCTTCCACTGCCTCGAAGCATAGGATATCACCTTTGCCTTCCGAATGAGCACGCTTCCCAGACTAAGTTCCGAGACATCTTGTAAATCTGAAGCAAATCTGTCCCTTCCAGTATTCGCAAAGATTTGATCTGAATGAGCCGCTGCTTTAACTTCACGAGCTAGTTTCACAGTCGTCAATTCATATGAATGCTATTCCCTTCCAGGGCACGATGAGTCAGAGGCGATGCCATCGATAAAAATCTGCGACTCTGAATCTCATCAGTTGACTTAGGCCAATCCCACAATCGCTTCGGTCTTCCGGCTGCATCTTCAGCTGAAGGCTATCCCAAGGATCTCTCAAATCCAACTCTCAGTCAATAAGCCAAATCACATTGCCTCACATCTGCCCTCGACGCATTCCCAAATACGCCGCCTCAAAGGTCGTTCTATGGGTCTACCATATTCATATCCGATTCAGCGGGCAAGGTCGCTTAGGGTCAGCTGTCCCGAAGCTACGCTTGATAATTGTAATCATCACGATGGACAGTTACTATAAACCATGCTATATCTCATCTGAAAATCTGACTCAAAATCCAACCATTCACCCGAGCGAAGTTTCCGAATTCGAGAACCGCGCTCGTTGAAACCTTGTTCCATCAATCCGCCGTTCTGTCCTGAATCCATCAAATTTCCGAATTGCATATTCGATTCTCGTACTACAAATTGCAATGATTCTCAAAACCCAAGACTTGCTCCAATTCTTATCCATTTGCTGCGTCCCACAATGCACTTCCAACTTACTCGAGCAGCGCAGTGATTTGTTCCGACGTTGCTATCACATTTAGCTATCTTCAAACGTCCGTCCACGTCTTCCGAAGAATCTGTTTACTATCGTTGCACCATCTTGCCCAAAATTCCATTTCCGCTAAACCTGAGTCAACTTCTCGAGCAGCAATATCCAAAATCCTCCAAGTTTGTGTGAATCCATCTCATTGTCCCTCCAGACCAATATCGTGTTTCTTTGCTCAACCAACAGCTCAAATGTTTCGCCCAAAATCGTAGTTCGTGCTCGCTATCATTCGATTCACCCATCGCTCGTTCAAGCGCATCCCAGTTGTTCGTTCCGATCTCGTCCATCACTTAAGCCCAACGATGCTTTCATTTGCATCAGTCCATTCACGATATGCTCAACTCAATATTCGCTTGCTCCATTTTCATTCTTTCCAACTCAACCGACGTGCACCAACCAACTTGTATTCTCGTTTCACGAGTCCGTTCAGGAAATTTCTATTGAATGTCCAACCAAAATGTTTCCAATGCCTTGCTCAAAATATGGTATCCCATATACCACTCCGAATCAAGTCGCTACTCGCATTACAATTTCCTTGCACTGGATCCAAGATCCGTCCGAACCCTCCAAAATGTGTGATCATGCCTTTCCCAACTCAAGTCTGATACAAAACTCAGGCAACGCTTGAATTATCCAGCTGTTTCTCAACCCGTCTGATACCTTCTCAACACGAGCAATCGTGCAATGATTGTCTTCCAAATAATCCAACCCAATACCCAACTGTTCCTTATATTTGTTGTACGAGCAACTCGTACCAACTTATCCATATATTCCCGAGCCAAACTCAAACATGCTCAACCGATGCGCCACAGCCGAAATTCCAACTTCTATCCAACACAATCGCTTGACGAGTAACTCGTGCAAGGATCTATCTTCCAATGTTTCTACTCAAAACATGCTGCATAACCAAAACTCGTTAGCCAACCAACTGATCCATTGAGGCAATCAGAACTCCCGAACGCTAAGCCAAGCCAACCCAACAAAAGCCCACACTTGTTGCACAAATGCAACAACGCCAACCAACTTGCTGCACGAATGCAACAACGCCTAACGAGGCTAAGCGATCCTACGAAAACCAACCAAGGCAACCCAACCAAGAAATAAAATGCAGCCAAAACCAGCAATAAATAGACTTATTGCATGAAACATCCGATGCGGCACCGAGTAGAGTCAAGAGCTAGACGACACGCGG
Organism: Iris macrosiphon; assembly: GCA_036927795.1. NCBI lineage: Eukaryota > Viridiplantae > Streptophyta > Magnoliopsida > Asparagales > Iridaceae > Iris > Iris macrosiphon. Next base: position 40,344 of record JAYESA010001038.1, on the reverse strand, counting down.
AAGCTATTTAGAGTTTGTGATGAAGCGAAGGACCAAGTCCGAGGAAATGAACCAGGAGCTCTGATACCAATTTGTCACACCCCAATCTCCCGCAAGCTCGATAGTCCCCGCTGAACGTGAATCACCACGTTTACAGCTCTCCTGCAGGACAATCGTTCTCATCGGGACGTGATGCCTTACGAGCCTGGAGTTGCGCTCGTACAAGGCGATGTTGTCAAACACCAAATATTATCATTGAAACAACCAAGTTGCAGCGGAAGTCAAGTATTGTGTACCAAGCACACAATCAGAGTATACGCAGTGAAGCTCACGATAGGGTCCAAATGAGATGCCCCGAGTCAATGCCACAAAGGCGATGCCACGGAGACGATGAAATAACTCTTGCTCTTTCTCTAGCCCACAAAGGTACTTACAGTTCATACATCATGTCCCGTATATCCAAGCAGCGCCACTACGTCTGTGTACTTGAAATATTGCCCACAAACGTGGGTCAGTACACAACCGTACTGGTGAGCGGGGTAACCCACTCGCCTAAGCCGACACTAAGTAAAGTAGTGAATGCACACAGTTATATGGTGATCTTTCTAGTTGAATCCTAGATTCATTTCATGGCATATAGATGACATGTTAAGGAAAGCAGTAAAGCAGTTAAGCATGCTAGCATTCAATCTCAAACCAAACGACAAGCATTTAATATAAAGCCGACCCGTCTAACTCAATGTCATCGCTTGCACGATAACATATCGAACCATCAGTCTCGCCTCGATATCCATCCAGAACCAAAGTGTATATATCCCACTCTCGAGTGCACACTCTTGCCGAGGCAAGGTGGCCGCGCCTACACGATGCACAAACCAACCAAAGTAAAGCAAGCCAACATCTATTCTTATATGAAGTCACTGGCCAAAGGCCATAAAGGACGTTGATCGGACAGATCAAATGCGGTTCTATTCGAAACAGCGCTAAGTAGCTAACCCACCTGAATCGCATCCAACCGCTGGCACCGCGCCCAAGACGCGTTACCCAATTGTCTCCCCCATGGCCGAACGGTCCCGGTGCCCCGGAGCACCCGTTCGAGGAAACCAAACCCTGTGCCACCCAGGTTGTCCGTGACTATGCAGACACGTAGGTATGATGAGAGGATCGAACATTCTTGCCCCACCAAGCGATCCTAGACTCGTTCCATCAATAATCCAACCAACACATCCATAACCATTCTTCCAACATGTCCTTCCAAGAACCCAAATCTCGACCTCAAAACATAGCCCGAGGCATCAAAATATCAAGTGTTTCATAGGCACGAAGCCTCTTCTCAACACAATCCAAATTGGTGCAACACCTATGCTCAAAGCTAACCCATGGCACAATGCCCCAAAAGAGGCACAACACCCTCGCCGATGCAGTTGTTCGGTTTTGAACCACAACTGCTCGCTTTGCATGACAAAGCGACCAAGTAATACTCGTACACGGATGCACGCTCGCTCGCCCGAATCCCGATATTCTCAATGTTCCCATTGCCTCAATTGTACCATTCCAACTTGTATATTTCCAACCGTCCAAGCATAATCCCAAGTAATCCAACCGATCGCCTCAAATGAATAATCCAGCTATCGTATCCAACTATCCAACGCGTAAACCATATCAAGCCACAATCCTACCAAGCCAACGACGTCCACGCTATGCACGCCTCAGTGTAGTGCTTCCCGATGTTTCAGTCCAAGTGTTCAAGCCTTTACGTGTTTTCCATATTATTAGGCATGAAGGAGTAGAGGAGAAGGGAAAGAGCCCACTCACAATGTTCGAACCCGTTAGGCATCCTGTCCTGCCGATACGGCCAATCCCTTGAACCCGTGGTCCGATGCAAGCGCGATCTACTCAACTGGTATGACCGTGCGAGCAGGCCGTGCTCTACAAATCATCCGACCGATCGGATTAAGGAAGACGGTATTATCGTTTCCATTCAGCTATTCAGTACTGCTCTGAACGAACACCTGATTTCCATCGAACCCGCTAGCCATCTGCACATTGAAACCAACTCGATTAATCCTTCTTCCCGAAATCCGACATTTCAAATGTAACCAGCATTTGATTCATTCAGTCCGACTCAGCGTAACGCTCCGAGCGGTTGCGGGGCGTTACAATATACATATGCGGGTAGGATTCACTAGTAATGGGTTTAGGAGTTCTAGTGGGTTTTAGGTTTATTAAAAATCCATTAAGAAATTTTCATTTTCTTTTTATTTCTTTTTCTTTTCTTTCTTTTATTTCTATTTCTAATTTTCATTCTATTTAAACTATATGGTTATATATATATATAGAAACTTCTAGAAATTATATTTGTGCATACCATTAAGCTGTCAACTGCCCGCAGGGTCCCCTACATGGAATAAATTAAGAAAAAATTATAATGGGTCCATAAATCCCCTAAATTCACAAACGTCTAAAATAAAAAATTAAATAAATCTATTTCTTCTATTTAGCTCATAATTACTATAATTCAATTATTAATTAATTAAAAAGGTAATTACAGTTTTTTTTAGAATTATGGGTTTTATATGAGTCCTCTAGCTGCGAGTGCCAATATCCTGCTCCAGAAGTCTCGCCTGTACGGTCCAGCGACCCTATGTAATAATATCATTATCAGTCACTACAATAGTACGATCATGACACACTACGTTGTAGTAACAAACTGATGCAGGATCACGACTGTCCATCTAGTTGGATCACGTGTGCACGTAGCTAAACGTACACGTGTCGTTCCTCGAGTTCCGTGTACACCAAACACAGTTCCTAACATGTTATGAGAATACGCTACAATAGCACTTAATACAAGAATACTTAATTCACCTTTATTGTTTAATTGACTAGGATAACATAGTACATATATAACATATATACATATATATGTACATAAATACATAATAATCATAAATACGGAAATAAAATACGTATGTACATATATATATATTCAAATAAACATATATATATATATACACATAATAATATAACACATATACCTATACGTATACATATAAGACATAAAATAACAACATATATACATAAATATGTATAAACATAAAGTGTAATACGTATATATATATATATATATATATATATATATATATATATATATATATATATATATATATATATATATATATATATATATATATATATATATATATAAATAAGCATATATATATATATTTACATAATAATATAATACATATACATATACATATATATATAAAATAACAACATGTGTACATAAATATGTATATACATAAAGTGTAATACGTATATATATATTTAAAATAAGCATATATATATATATATATATATATATATATATATATATATATATATATATATATATATATATATATATATATATATATATATATATAATAACAATATGTGTACATAAATATATACATAAAGTATACGTTTTTAAATATATATATGTATATATATACATAAACACAATATAGTACATATATTTATACATAATACATTATATAGTATATACACATAACTAATTAAAAATCGTATATACATTAATAACATATACAATACAATATAGTTTATAACATATACATATAATATATAACATATACATATAATATAAAATAACTAGCTATACATTGATATACATGTATAAATACTCATATAATACGAGGTAAGTGTACCTCGGTCGTGTCCAGGGGGGTGGGGGGTGTCCGCCGTACGCGTCGTCGCCAGCGTAGGGGGGAGCTCCGGCGGGGGGGGGGGGGGGAGAATACACGACAGCAGCAGCACCAACAGCAGTTGCAGCGGTTGCAGCAGCTGCACCGGCGGCTGGGGTTGTGGCCAGGGGTGAGCTCCGGCGGAGGACGGTGGTGGAGAGGCTGGGGGTGGCGTCGGTGAGGGCGGTGGTGGACTATGGCAGTGGTGGCTACGGTGGGGGGAGTCGGGGGTCGGGTCGTGGTGGAGGTGTTGTTGATGGTGGTGTTGGGGGTGAGGGTGGCTGCTGGCGGCGGAGCAGCGGCGGGTGGTGGCGGCAGGGGGTGTCTGGGAGGAGGGAGGTCAGAGGGGGAGTGGGGTCCGGGGTGGCCGGAGGCAGAGGTGGCAGTGGTGAGCCGAGGGGACGGGTCAGGTGGTGAGGGGGAGTGGTGAGGGTGGTGTTGGTGTTAGTATTTTCTAGGTTTTTCTCTTTGTGTAGTTGGTTTTTGGTATGAGTTTTTAGAGAGAGAGTATAGGTAGTATTTATAGGAGAGAGAGAGGGGGGGGTGCTCCTTGGGATTAGGGCCAGCTGGGGTAGTGTTTTTGAGGAGTTGGGGAGCCTTACATGATGAAGGGAGGGCTAGGATTGAGGGATTTTGAATGTAGGGTGGAGATGCAACTAAATAAAGTTGTGTAGAGTACAACAAAATGGAGGAAAATCAAAGTAGACCGATCAAGGGAGGGGGGTTGTGTTATTCATGTGGTTGGACCAATGAGAGGGGGACACCTCATGGCTTATTTGCATAAGAGTCCCCGAACAATTGAAAAATTGCACAATAATTGGAATTTGGGATTGGATGTGGCAAAACACCATGTTTGGTGTTATATAGTGGGCTAGAATGGTGTGTGGTGTTTAGTATGAGTCTTGAGGGCATGGGTATGGGTTTGGGTTGGAGTTGGGTCTAGTTTTGGGTGAGGTTGGGTCATTACATTAATTTAATTAAAATTAATGCGCTAGGTGTTCTTTAATTAATTGAAAATACATGGGGTTAAAATTGGGTAGGACACAAGTATCATGGACGTAGTAGGCTCCGAATAGAATAATGTCATAATTTGGGTTGGACAAAATGGGTTGAGGTTGTGTCTCCAATTTCGATTGGAACGGACAAGGATGCAAAGTTGGATTTAATTGGATTTAAATACGAACGTTTGTAACAAATATTGTATGACTAAAATGAAGCACAAGATAGAGTAATTATGAGTTACACATGGGTAAGAATAGTAGGCTGGCATGTCTAGGCAAAGTGTATGAAATTTGTTTGAGGGTAATAGCTAGTGTAGTGCTCTAAATATCGAAGCAACGGTAAGGTGCACTAAGTGATATAATTACTGCACAATAAATAATAAACACTAAAATTAAATTCTAATTGGCTCCAAATTAACCCTATTCTCTCTATATACGCTAAGTAGACTTAAAATTGGTCGAGGAAGTTTACAACTAATATGTTAAAGATAAGTACATATCACTAGAAGTATGGGTATAAGTATAAATTCTATAGTAATTGCATGATGATTAGTGATATATTAATGCTAAACTTAATCGATTTAACATACTAAAAAATATGATACAATCATTGGGCTAACAAGAGTGTCTAGCTTATGTGAAACATTCTGACATCAAGTTTCAGAATCTGGAAATGAGCACTACAAAGACTATATTTCTAGGTTTTGCTGAGAAGAGTGATGCTCGTAGGTTCCTCGATCTTGAATCAAATCATATCATTGAATTCCACGACATTGAATTCTTCAAGGATAAGTTTTCCATGCACAAGACCATTGTTCTTACGGATCTTTTAAAGAATACTATAAGCACCAAAGAGGCAAGTACTTCCAAAGAAGCTATGGTCCAATAATGCAGTTGAAGATGCAATTTTTAAACCAATACTCGCTGAGCCACCTTCAAAGTGAGTGAGAAGGCCGAAGGACTTTGGAGAAAAAATTTTCACCTATCATATAGAAGCATATCCGCTTACCTATGATGAGTCGATGAAGACCAGAGATGATTGTCACACCCCGCTTCCAGAATATTAGGAAATATAGGGACATACATGGTTAGCTACGTACTACGGAGTACCCAGGTACCCCGCAATACGATCATTGTTGTCAAGAGACAATGTAGTGCATACTACAATCAAGTCTCCTATGGTCTCTTAGGATATCTATGTTTCAACCAATCGAACAAAAACAGTAAGCATAGAGCATGTAAGATAAAGTAGTAAGGCGTCCCAGATGCTTTATCAAAATGATCTAGAAACTAGCTTTACAAAATGATAAGCTAGTAGAGTGCCAATAGTACATAAGTGTAAGTTATCTGCAGTATAAATAAATACAATTATGTAAAGAAAACTAAATATCCAGGATATCCGACTAAACAGGTGTCGGTGGTTAAACACCCAAAAGAGTAGCAAAATGATATAAGAGTGGTGAAGAAGAAACCCACTCATGTCTCTCTGCGGCTATGCTCTTAGTGCACGCCATCAGTCAGATATGAAGCTGGATCCTGGGGCTCTGCTACTAGGTCTGTCCAGACAAAACCAGCGGGGTCTGGTTCCAATCAGTCGGTCAAGTAAAATCCTCTAATACATTGTAGCACATTAATCAGGTCAGGTATATATAGTTAGTCAATCAGTCGAGTAAAATCCTTTATTCATATTATAACATGTATATCGAGTTAGGTATACAATCAGTTCCTCTATTGTAGAAGTCTGTCAAGTATATGAGTGAGCCTATAGCCCTATCATTGAATGTCTCAAGAAATAATCAAGAAATAATCATCATCCGAGAAGCTATGGTCCAATATGAGAATGATGTTAAAGATTTGATTTTTAAACCAATACTCGCTGAGCCACTTTCAAAGTAAGTGAGAAGGCCGAAGGACTTTGGAGAAAACTTTTTTAACTATCATATAGAAGCAGATCCGCTTACCTATGATGATTCGATGAAGACCAGAGACAATTGTCACGTCCCGCTCCTAGAATATTGGCAAATATGGGGACAAACATAGCCAACTACGTACTACAGAGTACCCAGGTATCCCACAATACGATCATTGTTGTTAAGAGACAATGTGGTGCATACTATAATCAAGTCTCATATGGTCTCACAGGACATCTATGTCTCAATCAATCGAACAAGAAACAGTAAGCATAGAGCATGGAAGATAAAGTAGTAAGGCATCCTAGACGCTTTATCAATATGATCTAGAAACTATCTATACAAAATGATAAGCTAGTAGAGTGTCAATAGTACATAACTGTAAGTCAGCTGCAGTCTAAATAAATACAATCATGTAAAAAAAACTAAATATCCAGAATATTCGACTAAACATGTGCCGGTGGCTAAACGCCCAAAAGAGTAGCAAAATAATATAAGAGTGGTAAAAAAGAAACTCACTCATGTCCCCTCGACAGCTATGCTCCTGGTGTACGCCATCAGTCAGATATGAAGCTGGATCCTGGGGCTCTGCTACTCGGTCTGGCCAGACAAAACCAGCGGGGTCAGGCCCCAATCAGTTGGTCAAGTAAAATCCTCTAATCACATTGTAGCACATTAATCAGGTCAGATATATATTTTCAATCAATCAATCAAGTGAAATCCTCTATTTACATTGTAGCATGTATATCGAGTTAGGTATATAATCAGTTCCTCTACCGTAGATGTATATCAAGTATATGAATGAGCTTATAGCCCTATCATTGAATGCCTCAAGAAATAATCATCATCCGAGAAATTTGGAACAACACATCTTAGATCAGGTATACAGTCACTACCTCTACTATAAAAGTCTGTCAAGTACTAGTTGAGTCTACAACTCATCCTCAAATGCTCCAAGTAATTCTACTACAATAGTCTATCCAGTATTTTAGTTTAGTCTACAATTCTATCATAGGGTACATTAAGCAACAATCAGCATCTAGGTAATTGGAAATAATTAATAATCTATCAATATCACTAATTAATCTACAATTCCATCATAGAGTATATTAAGCAATGATCATCACGATAAATGGAACAATATTAGTCTGTAAGTTAACTATCACAAAATAAATCACAATAATATGATAGGAATCAAAACAATCAAAGAAAATATCAAAATTATCAAAATAGACAAAAATAACCAAAAATAGGAATTTTGCATAAAAATCATGTTAAATAAGCCTAAAATAGCAGTTCTGCGCAAATTTTAGATTTTTGCGCAAATTTTGTGCACAAAAGAGGCCCTGCGCAAATTTTGCGCATAAAAAGGACTTCTGCACAAAATAGACTACTGCGCAAAATCTACGCAGAAAAGGGGTTCTGCACAAAATTGGCCTTATGCGCAAAATCTGTGCACATAATGAGATTATGTGCAAATTTGCACACAAAACGGGCCTTATGTACAAAAATACACACAAAATGAGATTTTGCGCAAATCTGTGCACAAAACAGACCTTGTGTGCAAAAATACGCACAAAATAAGATTCTGTGCAAATCTGCGCACAAAACGGATCTTTATGCGAAAAAATACGCACACAATGAGATTCTGTGCAAATATACGCAAAATGGAGGACTTCTGCACAAATATACGCATAATACTGTTCTTCTTTCTGAAGACAGCAGAACATAAAAAATTCTAAATTTTGTTTTAATCATAAAAACTTTATTTTAACTCGAAATTGGACGTTTCAAAAGCCAAAATCACATGAAATTGAATTCCCTACAAGATGGGATAATTAGATTTCAGAAAATCAAAGTTTTAAGATATCAAATCCACGAAATTCCTAAATGCACTTTTTTGAAACTTAGATCTACTCCAAATTGTTCAAGAAAATCAAAAATGTCAAATACTAAAGATGTAGAGGATCATAATATACACATTATAGACTAAAATTTGCTAGAAAATCAAAGAAAATAAAATATACAAAAATTATGGTTTTTTTACTTTGTGCAAGATGTACTTGTTGGGAACGAAACATGAAAACCGTTCCCCAAACTAGAGAGTACCTGCGAGAGAACCGAGCAAAACACACAAACCAAAAAACACCAAATACAAATCGTAGACACAAAATTTTTACGTGAAAAATCCAGATGGAAAAAACCACGGGACGATCGGAGTCCAACCCTGAAGAACCTCCACTAATAGAATAAAGAGATTACACCCTCTACAAGATTCTCACCGATCCAACATGGATCACCGCAACTCTTTGGAATAGAAAATAGATTACAACCATAAAGAAAAAAGATAATGAGAAATACCCCAAATTGTTCTCCTTCTCCGAAACGGCCTCCAATCCTTCTTTCTTCTCTCCAAAGTTGCAATGGCACTCTTGCCACCTTTTTTTCTCTCTTATTTTTTTCTCATATTGTTGTATATTACATGAGCCATTATATAAACCCTTGTATGAACTAGGGTTTTCATATGAAAATCTATATATGGAAGCCAAAAATATTTATGGAAATTCAATTACATTCAATCATATATTTAATAAAAATCAAATCATAAATTAGCTTACCATAAATTGGAAATCCAATTATATGGAAAGTTAATATATGAAAGATTCAATCATAAATATATAATTAAAGTCAAAGATGGAAATCTAATATAATATTTGCTCGATGCACTTTCCGAGCTTTTTCGACACACGGATGGCGCTCGTTGCACTCCAGGGTATTCTCTACATAGGTTGGGAACCACACCCACTCTAAAAAATCTCTCCCTTTACAACTATGTGGAGGGGGTCGTCATCCCGATGATCCGCCTGTAATACTCAAACTTTCTTCTTGGAAGAATTTTTGTGAACATGTCTGCTCCATTTTTATCTATATATATGAACATTCTCAAGCGCCACTTTCATCTTTTCCAGAACATCCCGTATCCAATGATACCGGGTCTCAATGTGCTTGGACCGGCCATGAAATATCCGATTTTTCACAAGGTGAATAACACTCTGACTATCACAAAGCAAAGGATATTACACTTGCTTTAGCCTAATTTTCTGCAACAGATTCTTTATCCACATCAACTCCTTGCAAGCCTCGGTCGCCGTAATGTACTCTGTCTCTGTCGTCAACAAGGCAATATACTTCTGCAACCATGACTACCATGATACTGCTCCACCAGCAAACATTATCACATAGCCCGAAGTCGATCGCCTCGTGTCTACATCTACAACCATATCAGCGTCGGTATACCCAAACAGCTTCGGCTCGTCACCACTAAAAGAAAGTCTCTAATCGGCAGTGCCCTGAAGATATCATAGAATCCACTTGACCCGACTCTAATGTACCCTTCCAGAATTAGAAGTATACCTGCTAACTGTGCCAACTGCGTGAGCGATGTCTGATCTCGTACGCACCATAGCATACATAAGACTCCCCACAACTGAGGCATATGGAACCCATTCCATATCTTCTTTCTTGTCCTTCGTAGATGGACACTACTCCTCAGTGAACTTAAAGTAAGCCGCAAGGGGGTTACTCACTTTCTTTGACCCGTCCATCCCGTAATGCTGAAGTACCCGATAAATGTACTTCTTTTGGGATAAGTGTAGCAGCTTAGACTCTCTCTTGGCTGATCTCCAACCCAAGAATAGTCTTTGATGGGCCCAGATCCTTCCTAGGTAAGGTCGCGCCCAGTTGGCGCTTCAACTCCGCTATCCTAGTGGCATTCTGACCCACCAGTAGCATATCATCAACATAGAGCAGTAAAATGATGAAATCATCCTTGGCAAAGTACCTCACAAATATACAGTGGCCCGACGTCGTCCGTGCATAACCATGCCCCCCCATAAATGACTCAAACTTCCTGTACCCCTGTCTCAGAGCCTACTTCAGACCATACAAGCTCTTCCTCAACTGGCAGACCAAGTATGACTTGCCCTTCTCACAGAATCACCCTGGCTGCTCCATGTACAACTCCTTCTCAAGATCACCGTGGAGGAATATCGTCTTCACATCTATTTGCTCGACCTCCAAGTCAAAACTGGCTGCCAATGCTAACACCACCCGAATAGATGACTGCTTGACGATTGACGAAAAGATCTCATCATAATCTAAGCATTTTTGCTGACCGTAGCCTTTAACTATCAGTCTCGCTTTGTATCGAGGGTGAGTAGCATCATCTGTCTGCTTCACTCTGAATACCCATTAATTTTTTAAAGCCTTCTTGTCCTTTGGCAACCGTACCAGATCATAAGTAGAGTTGGCCTCCAAGGAACTCATCTCCTCCTATATGGCCTCCATCCACTCTTGCCTGTGTTCATCTTCCATAGCCTCTGCAAAAATTTTGGGTTCTCCACCGTTAGTCAGTAGCACATACTCACCCGGTGAGTATCTCGTAGATGGTCGACGCTCTCTATCACTCCTCCTCAATGGAACCATTGGTGCTGGCTGTATACCAATAGCCTCCTCCTCAGGAACTGCCTTCTCGACATGCTTATCCTCCTGAAGACCACCCTGACCACCATCAGCAGGCTGGTGATCATGGTTGAGAGCAACTTTATGTACTGGCTCCCCCATAAATGGATTATTTGCGATATCCTTTGAAAATTTCTCGAAGAAAAATGACTCTGACTCAGGCAATTCCTCAGCCTTAGTAGGCATCTCGGAATCCTTAGTGTTAGTCATGGTCTGATCCTCGACGAATATTACGTCCCTACTTTTATAGAGCTTTTTTTCCACTGGATCGTAGAGTCTATAGCCAAACTCATCCCGACCGTAACTGACAAAGACGTACCGCCTCGTCTTCGGCTCAAGTTTGGATCTCTCGTCCTTCGGTACATGCACGAAGGCCTTGCAACCAAACACTCGCATGTGATTGTATGATGGCTCTTCGTTGTACCATACTTTATCAGACACATCACCCTGCAAAGGAAAAATAGGAGATAAATTAATAATATAAGCAGCTGTGTAAAAAGCCTCACCCCAATAGTTGCTCGATAATTTTGCTTCTGACAGCAAATACCGTACCCTCTCCATCAACGTCCCATTCATCCACTCCGCTACACCATTGAGCTGAGGTATCTTTGGCGGAGTCTTTTGGTATCTTATCCCTTGCTCTCTGCAATATGCATCAAAGGGACCGATATATTCGCCGCCATTGTCCGACCGAACACATAGCACCTTCTTGTCCGTTCCCTTTCAACGGAGGCCCGAAACTCTGTGTAAGTGGATAACACCTGATCCTTGTCTTTAAGTCATAGACCCAAACATTCCTAGAACAATCATCAATAAAAGTTACAAAGTAAGAGGCACCACCAATGGATTTTACCTTCATAGGATCGCAGACATCCGAGTGAATCAACTCGAGCAACACCGTCTTCCTTGAACTTGGGTGACTTTAGAAATACACCATATTTTTCTTTCCCACCAAACAGTGCGTGCACCTCTCCAATTTTGTAGACTTTAGCCCTGGAATCACCTTCTTGTTCACCAAGTAGCTCATCCCCTTCTCGCTGATATGGCTGAGCCATTTGTGCCACAACTCGGTAGATGTATCAGTAGTTGGAGTCACCTCTTGTGTCCCCTGAGCACTTCCTTCCATATAGTAGAGTCTGAACCTCTTGCTTCCTCTGGCAATCACCATCGAACCTCTGGAAATCTTCTACTAACTGTTCCCAAAGAGATTGAAGAAACTATCATCATCCAACCTTCCAACCAATGCCAGGTTGAAACAGATATCAGGGACATAATGAACATCTTTCAGAACAAGAACTGCACTTGTCTTTGTCCTCAAATGCACATCTCCAATGGCAACTGCCTTCGACACATCTCTATTTTTCATCTTCAATACTCCACAGTCGCCTGTTTTGTAATTAGCAAATAGTACCATGTTGTGAGATACATGCACTGAAGCACCTGAGTCCACTAGCCAAGAGTTGTCATCGCAGACGAGGTTCATAACTACCTCATCACCTACAATGATCAAATCACCTTTATGTGTCGAGGCCATCGCTGTAGTATTTTGGTCCTGCTTTTCCTTGTCTCCCTTCTTTTCTCTCTTTCAAGCGAAATAGTTTCGCTTGATGTGTCCCTTCTTGCCACAATGGTAACACTTCGAGTCCTCGTACCGACCCTTGGACCTTCCCCTGCTTTTGTCTCTGCCATCGCCTAGACCCCTGCTTTTACCCCTTTCGTAGCTCTCTGAAATAAGCGCCTCTGAGTGGGATATGGATGAAGTATCCTGAGAACGTCTTTGCATCTCTTCATTCAGTACTCCGCTCTTGGCAAACTCCAGACTGACTACGCCTTCCGGAGAAGAAGCGATCATAGACACTCGTACGGTCTCCCAGAGTCCGACAATGTACACAGCAGCCATAGTCCTTGAACCTCATCATCGAACTTGACTCTCATCGAGGAAAGCTGGTCAACCACGCCCTGGGACTCACTCAAATAATCCGTAATGGATGTCCCATCTTTATACCGCAGACCCATCATCATCCAGATCAGGAAAAATTTATTTACCCCAGTCTTCTTCTCATATAATGATTCTAGCTTATCCTACAGTGTCCTCACATGCTCAATACTGGCAACATGGTTGTACACGTTCTCGTCAATGAACTGCCTAATGTACCCACACACTTCTATATGCTTGAACTTCTAGTCCTCTTCGGATTTGTCATTGGGCCTCTCGGAAGCAAATACCGACAGATGCAGCTTCTTGACAAATAGCAGATCCTTCATCTTGCTCATCCAATAGTGATAGTTGGTACCTTTCAGGTTTACTATGCGCACCGGCTTAGCATCCATCTCTCCTCTCTGGTTTATCTGTCAACTCCTGACACCGTTTTGAAATTTTAAAACCTGGCTCTGATACCATACTGTTGGGAACGAAACGCGAAAATTGTTTCCCAAACCAGAGAGTACCTGCGAGTGAACCGAGCAAAACACATAAACCAAAAAAATATCAAACACAAATTGCAGACACGAAGATTTTTACATGGAAAATTCAGATGGAAAAAACTACAGGACAATAAGAGTCCAATCATGAAGAACCTCCACTAATGGAATAAAGAGATTACACCCTCTACAAGCTCCTCACCGATCCAACACGGATCACCGCAACTCTTTGGAACAGAAAATAGATTACAACCATGAATAAAAAAGACAATAAGAAATACCCCAAATTGATCTCCTTCTCCGAAACGGCCTCCAATCATTCTTTCTCCTCTCCAAAGTTGCAGTGGCACTCTTGCCACCTTTTTTTTCTCTCTTTTATTTTTTCTCATGTTGTTGTATATTGCATGAGCCTTTATATAAACCCTTGCATGAATTAGGGTTTCCATATAGAAATCTATATATGGAAGACAAAAATATTTATGGAAATCCAATTACATTCAATCAAATATTTAATGGAAATCAAATCATAAATTAGCTTACCATAAATTGGAAATCCAATTATATGAAAAGTTAATATATGAAAGATCCAATCATAAATATATAATTAAAGTCAAAGATGGAATTCAATATAATATTTGCTTACCATAAATGTTCCAAGACACGGTGCTCGATGCACTTCTCGAGCTTTTTTGACACACGGATGGCGCTCATCGTACTCCAGGGTATTCTCCATATATGTTGGGAACCCCACCCACTCCAACAGTACTTGGCTGGGAATAGCAATCTAAGTCTAATCTTCTACTCCTCCTCCAAGGGGGATTCAGAAATCACACCCTAGGTTCCAAAATCTAGCTCCTAGGGTTGGGATCCAATCTTGCGGAAGAAGGAAAGGGAGAGGAAAATGAAAGAAGGAAAGTAGAATGAAAGGGGAGAGAAAATAAAGAAAAGGGTTTTGTATGGAGTGGGATTTAATCCTACCCATCCATACCGTCACCTTATCAATTCATGGCTCTCTAATCCATCACAACCATCCAAGAGAAAACACAAGAGTCTGATGGTCCAAAGGAAGAACAGAGTTTGGTATACATTCTACGTACGAGTCCTAATACGGGTCTATGGCAATCGCCAACGAATTTTTTACTGGTCTAGGATAATCTCTCATAATCAAACAAATTACAAAAATACAACAAATATGATACACAATAAAATATAGAACATAATATAAATATACTTTCTAGAATAAGGCGATCAACGATGAGATTGATTCCATAACATCCAATAACACTTGGGTGTTGGTCAATCTACCTGAAGGATCAAAATCTATCGAATGTAAATGGATCTTCAAGAAGAAGATAAAAATTGACAAAACTATTGATACGTTGAAAGAAATGTTGGTAGCTAAAGGGTTTCTCAGAAGCAGGGGAACAACCATTTTGATACATATGTTTCAATTGTGCGGATGACAACTATCAGTATGTTTATTCCTATCGGTAAAATTCATAATCTGGTGATTCATAAGATGGATGTTAAAACAATATTCTTGAATGAAGATCTGACCGAATATATTTACATAAAGCAACCAGAAAGATTTGTCGTCAAGGGGCTTGAATACAAAATATGCATGTTGGTGCAATCAATGTACAGATTAAAGCAGGCTACCAATATATGAGACGAGAAGTTTGATAAAATTATCATATCAGACAGCTACAGGGTTAGCGAGTCAGACAAGTGTGTATACACTAAGTTTGCTGATGACAAAGGGGTTATAATATATTCTATATGGACGATATGGTAATCCTGATTATGGATCTAGATAACATCACAGAGATAAAGTAGTTCTCTTATCCAAGTTCAGTATGAAGGATATGAGAGATGCTGATATTATCTTTGGAATAAAAATTATCTGAACGAAAGTTGGACTTGCTTCTTCACAAGGTCACTACATAGAGAAGATTCTTATATGCTATGGATATCAAAATATTCTTGGGATTGTACTCCTTATAGGTGTGATAAGAGGCTGAATCCAAATCCATGAGAAAGTTTTAGGATGTCGAAGTATTCAAGCATCAATAGAAGCTTAATGTATGATATAAGTGTCACTAGGTCCAATATTGCTTTTATCGTGGATATGTTGAGTCTGTCCACGAGCAATCCAGGTATAGAGCATTTGAAAGATGTGAAAAGAGTTATGAGATATCTCAAGAAAACTCAAAAGTATGTATTTTACTACAACGTCTACCCAGATGTGATGAAAGGCTTTAGTGATGCTAGTTTATGCTGAGAAGAGGAGAGCGAAAAGTCCACATGAGGATATATCTTCTCTATGGGTGGAGCTGTTATATTGTGAAATTTGAAGAAACAAACTTTTCTCTCTCACTCATCTATAGAGTTTAAGTTTTGTGCTCTAACGGCTACAACAGATGAAGCAGAATGGCTTTGGGAGCTTATGTATGATCTTCCTATGGCGGGGGTACAGATTTTGGCTATAATGATAAGTTGCGACAATCGGGTGACTGTGTCAGTAGCATCTAATGATCTCTTCAATAATAAGAAAATAAATATAAAATTTTGTCAACAACACTGAATGAGTCAAAGATGGCATTATCACAGTAGTGGATTTTCAGAGCCAGGAAAATCGGGTGGATCTGTTCATCAAAGGTCCCAAGTACCAGATGGTCGAGGACACAACAAAGAAAATGGGCTTGAAAGAATTCTGATGTTATGTCTTTGTAATTCTACCATAAAGTATTATGTTAGTGATTCAAAGAAAAATCTACTAGGCATTTTGCTTTGGGTTCAAGGAAGGATCATTGATCGAAAAAATATCAAGTCCAGAGGTTAGTCCTTAATGACATTATTGGGATTGTATCCGTGAATCTTTGTGGTCTACTGTTTGCTTTATATAAAGAACAAGTCATGTAAAAGGATGCCTTCATACCTTAATGAGTTCTTGAGCATTTGGAATGCTCGGCGTGCTTTACAAAAAGCATGGGTAGCTCAACACTATAAAGGGGCTAGTATCATATGCTATAGTGGCATGACACCATATAAGGTTGGATCTCAGCTTCAGACCATGTCACATCGACGTGGCATCGCATAGAGGCATCTCATAAAGGCATGCAACCTACTGCTAAAAGCCAGAGAGTGGTAGTACAATATAATAAAGAGACTAGGACCTCATTCTACCGTAGAATGACACCACCACCAAGAAGTTGTACCTCAACTTCGGTCCATGTCAAAGCGATGTAGCATCTCAATGAGGCCTCATGCTGAAAAAATTTAAATTCTCTAAGAACTCACCTAAGTGTAAGAACAGAGATGCAAACCATCTCTTAAAGGTAAATTTGTAGATACCCAAGATATAAACATAGATACCAGGTTGACACATAACCTTTAATGTGCGACCAGAGGCACAGTCGATGTCATTGTGTGAGTAAAGAGGATAACAATTATGATATTGGATTCAATATGTAGTCCATTCCGTGTCGTATTGTTGTATGACATATGAGGGAAGACAAGTCGTAAGCGGCATCTATCCTAATACATGATGTACAATCACTGCAGAAATGCTCAATATATGGGAAATTATTGGGGTTTATTTTAAATACTCTATAGAGAATGGTCCCACATCATCCATGTAGCAAATTTTAAGTGTGTGTTTCAATATAAGAGTCTTTTTTATTGACGTGCATATATGGGGAGTGGTAGCCCATGTGGTTCATATAGTGAGATATTTTACTAGAGGGCATGGCTCAAATCCTTCAAGAAACATATATTTTTGTCACCCATTTGCTGGGATTTTCCATAGGAGCTAGGCCTCGTAGGGGCCTAGCGACTCGAACTCAGACTCGGGCGTAACCAAAGGGCACAAAGTGATGATTTGATGACGCACTTTGCACGTACACATCGAGCGTGAGATGTCGCTTTTGTGCCGTTCAACGTGGAAGCAGAACGACGAAAATGGTGAAATCTTGCTTTGAGCAACGGTAATTTTAATCACTCGAACACGACTTTCTTTGTTCTGTCTCATATTCTAATTCTCCTTGTAGCAACTTGGTTGCGATTTTCAAAGTATTTCAAGCCGCTTTATAATCTCTCAATTCTGACTTCTTGTATTGTTCAAGTTGTAATTTGCATTTTGTACAAAGTTTGTACAATTTTTTACAAACTTTAGCATTTAGTCTATTATAATTTACATTCTCCTGGTTATGAAAAATATACATTTAAATATTAAAATATATGAGACTATTCATGTCCTTGGTGGATCTCAAGGACTAAATAATTATCCAGATTCTTGGACACCATAAGAGTTTGGACAAAATGGGGGGCTTAAACATACTTCTCACATATTTTGCCATTAGAACAGTACACTATGTCACACTAATCCACAGAGTTCCCTGTTCTACCATGTGGGCAGCTGAGGATGATTGCTACCTATGCTTTTGTTTTTATTACCTAGATTAATTTTTTATTTTTTATTTAACAATATTTGGATCATGAGAGGCGAGCTATATGACATTATTCCCATGTACTATTTTCTTACATACTAATATTTCATTGTTTACAAGCTAACACCTTGTTTTATAAATAAGGGTTTGGTACATTTGATTGTTTTCTTTGACCAGCCCAACCAAATACATATAACAATATTGTCAATTACAAATAAAAAATTGATGGGCATTGGCAGGGCAACTAAATCCAAATGAGTTAGACAATAAATCATATAATACATAATTAGATTTAGCATTTGGTCTAACCTAAAATGGGAGTGAGGTTTTATGTAATTTATTCTATAAATAGATTTACAATTCTAAAGATCGGATCTATTCTGGAGTTTTTGTTCCGGATCATTCTTATTTATAGCTCTTCGAAGTAATAAAAATCGTTTGTTTAGATAATTTGAAATAACTCATTGAATTTAGTAAATTCTTCCAGGAGGATGCTAATGACCATAGAACCACTTAGATACTTATAATTTTTACGACAAAAAAGTTATCAATTGCAAAATTTTACATGAAATAATTTCTAAATACTCGCAATGTAGGATCTGAAATATTCTTGGCTAATTGCAAAAATAATTGCAAAAATACATTAATTATCTTTTCCAAAGCGGTTCCTAAAGGGCGAAAATGTCCAATAACGAGTATAGTACAATCTATTTTGCATCCAAGTTACTCCAAAACTTTGTCAATCTAACTCTTTGTGTCGTTTTCACCTATCTTGAGAAAATTTCTTAGTATTGATTTTTTTATATCATACATAAAAGACCATTTTGGATGCACACTATTTTGTTGACAAATTATACCCCAATTTTATCAAGATTTAAACCATCTTTATAAAATGTTAGAAAAACCTAATTTTTACTACTACTGTCTTTCTTCTCTAATTTCACATTCTTGCTAAATTTCACACATTCTTAATTGATTATTTTACCAACCACAAATATTCTAAACATTGGTGGATCCACAATTTTGTAAAAATGAATAGTGCAGTAAAAATCAAGTTTTTCAAGTTCAAACATTAAATTGGTTTGAACCAAGGCCGACTCTAGCAAAATTGATGCCCTAGACGATTCTGAAAATTGGGGGCCTCTATATAAATTTTTTGGGACCTTTGTAAATTTTAAGGGGTCTTTGTAATTTTTGAGCGATCTTTGTTGTTCTATGGGGCCTTGAAAATTTTAGAGGATCTTTATAAATATAATTAGGAGACCTTTATAAAATTTTGGACCCTTTGTAAATTTTAGGAGAACTTTGAAAATTTTGGGGCCTAGGCCCATGTTTTGGTCTCCTAGGCTTGGAGTCGGTTATGGCTTGAATTATTATTTAAACAAGGACAAAATACTAGAAAAATAGTGTGCATATTCACGTACTGATCAAGATTGTACTATATTTTCTATTATACTCTTTTTCAACCATGGCTTATCTGGTTAGCAATTTTATTTTTATCAAGAGGTTATACGATTCAAATCTTTCTAGTCATATTATTTTTTATATAAATTATATACTTTGTTCCTTTTAAATTTTATTTCTTATTTCATATCAAATTTATAAAATGCTCCTCTTAAAATTTAAGTTAGTGTAATTAAGTTTGGTGTATTTTTGTTCTCTTTGATTTTTTCTTCTTCTAGTTTTACTAGTGTTCATATCAGTTGCTCTCCTTTAATGAGTATCTATATAACAAAACAGAATTGTCTTTAATGATAAAAGATAAATAATAAAAAGATTAAAAAATAATAATATTTTCGGTCAACCAAGAAGGGCCACAATTAAACAAAGTATTTTTTTTTTTCAAAAAATGTATATATCATCTAAAAAGTATCATAGTAAGTCAATAATTTTAAAAATCAGGATTAAATAAAAAAAAAAATTTTTTACCAAAAGGATCCGAAGACATGGAAAGATTTATGAAGGAATAATTTTTAGTATTACTAGTAACGCTCACGTGCATTGCATGCACGTAAAAAAAATTGTTAAATTTTTTTAAATATAAATTTATTATAAATACCGTTGTTCCTAAAAATTGAATTTATGCAACCAATGAAATGCCTCCTACCAAAACCACTAAAGTTAGAATTGTTTAGTTATAAGTAAATTATATTAAATCGTTAAATAATTAGTTAATTATTTAAAAATAAATAAATAATGGAGTATTTACAAACAGCTTAGACGGCTCACAGCCACATTATATTAGCAACGATATAACTCAAATTAACTTTAATTTAGCCACACAAAAAAAAAAAGAAAAAAAAGAGAAAATCTGAAGAGGACCCATCTGCAAATAAAAATACTTTTAGGGATGTTATAGTAAATTTAGCCAGCAGGCCGGCCTTTGTCAAACCCGGCCAAAGAAAAAACCAACTCGACTGCCATGCTGCTTCTTCTTGCAGTTTGTGCAGAAAAACCCATTTTGTGTTCTACCATAGCAATGAACCACAACTAGTGCAACTGTTGCTGTTGCTGTTGCTGTTGCTATTGCTATTTCTGTGATGGCTAGGCGCAATGGCTGGCAACTCCCTGCCAACACTTTTCAGGTTCTTATCATTTTTTCTTCCCTTCTATTCGTTCTATTTTTGTTGTTATTTTCTGTGCAGTTGATCCGCTGTCGGTTACTAATTTGGTTAATGTTGGTTTGACAATTCTGAATATGTTGTTGGGGTTCGTTAACTTTGGGTCTCGAAAAAGTTTTTAAAATTTACATTTAGGTCTCTATAATCGACTTAATTAGTATTTGGATCTTTGACCAACTGTTGACTCGTCATTAATGTACACAGAGTCACTTAGTACACAGAAGAAATGAAATTATAGTAGGTATGAGCATCTACCACGACGAGGTAGATACCAGGATTCTTACAACAACACAATCCAGTCAGTCTGAGTAAACCGTTGTTCCAAGATCCAAATACTTATAAGGTCGATTACGGAGACCCAAATGCAAATTTTACAACTTATTCGGGACCCAAAGTCTAAAACACCCTATGTTGTTATTGTTGTAACTGATTTAGGTGGTGGTTGCTAATCATAGATTCATAGCATATGGGTATTTTGTTATGGGTATTACATGAAGGATTTTAGACTGTTATGGGAATCGTATCCAAGGCTGTGGATATCTAGACCCTATGTTGATACGACACAGTGCTGACACGGCGAGTCGGACGGTTGGTTTTGGTGACCTACTGTATTTTTGGGGGTTGTCTATGTCATGTCCAGTATGTGCACGGCACAAGGTGACACGGGGGGGGGGGGGGGGGGGGTACTGCACCGATTTCGGAGCACCCTGCTTCTTGGATGTAGACCCTCCCCAGGATATTCGCGTTAGCGGGAGGCTCACGGTACTTGGACGGGTGGTTCTTTTACTCATCCGTGTGGTTAGGGATAGTTTGAGTTGGGGTGGGGAGAAGTTTTGTAAGAGATTGGCCTAAAAGTAGAACTCCAAAAGAAATTATCTGACAAATTGACAATCGATTACCCAGTCTTGCAGAAATAGACGTCCGAGCTATATAAAGCGTAAATAGGGGTGATATCTTTTCTGTTAATGTGTTAGGAAGTAAGCTTGTGGTTATAAAGAGTAATGTGAGGAAGAACAAGAGGAAAATGGAAGTGAAGAGAAAAGAAGACAGAACAACTGAGATGTTTTAGTTTAAGCTGCTTATGGTTAAAAGGGAAATTATTGAGAAAGAATGGAAACTAAAACATCACAAGTTAGTGGGAGCCTCGTGGTACTTGGACGGCTGGTGTGTGTGATTAGCGATAATTTGAGTGGGGTGGGGAGAAGATTTGTGTGCTCAACTATACCCTCCTCTCATGTTTGAAAACATGATCTAACATTGATATTATCACTTTAAAAGTCATAGTACCCGTTGCTTTGAAGCTACATTTCCGTTTTGCTTGTGACATTGCTTAGGTTTTATGAAGTCACTTGCTTTTCTGTTAATATCTTACTTTCGGGCCAGTGGCAGAAGCTGCAGAACTAGGAGGAACCTGGGAAGTAACTCACACTGTACAAAAGGATCGCAGTTAGTCAAACTAAATCGTATGGTCTTAACAGATGTTACAGTTCCATAGTACCCAAGTTAATATTTCTTTTCTATATGATATGATTTGAGTTCCAAGTGGTGGAAGAGAGTTCTCTCTCCACTTGGTCATAGTGTTGTTCTCTTCTGACTGAGGTTAGTTATTCAGTTATTCCCTTATATTCACAGTGGAAGATTCCTTGGTGAACAAAATATTAAGTTCTGAACCACCGCAACCAGTCGATTGGCTGTAATTCGATTACCGTAGAAGTTTGGAACTCTCGGGTTTTCTTGATTGGACCAACCAATTGATACAGTATTATGCTCGAGTGTGATCAAATGGTGTAAGATGGTTAATAAAGCATTGTCGCTTGATCATCGACGGCTTTAAATAGACCAAATACAGTTGTTGATTCTCATCATGAAATTTTGGAATTTGACTTGTTAGTGGAAGTTATTCGAGGTTTTTCTATATTATTTTCTTAGAAAAAACATGACCAAGATTCTTGCTGCTACTAGGTACTGGATAAAGTTAATGATAGCTAGGGACGAGGGTTGGGGGGGAGCATGCTTTGATGCAATAACCGTATGGAGGGCGATGATTTTATGCTATAATGTTTTTTAGATGACGTCGGGAGTGTGGATACCAATGAGGCGATTGTTGATGGTGTATACATGACAACGGAACCTGCACTGTTGCATACATGGAGCTGATTGTTGATTTGGATAGGCTACCGATCCTGAGACATAATAATTAGGATCCATGTCACCATCTCCTCTTAATGTCTCTTTTGTTCTTTCGTGTAAGTGTGTATTAGTGCATATAGTTTAGATTAGTATATTCTATGGTTATCAATATTTTTCAAGTTAGAATAACAACTTGTAGATTTACTGTTTCGTTACAACTTATGTACCTTGGCAGACTAGATGTGCCTACTGCTAGTAGAAAATGCCAGAAATACCTTAGAGAATGTTTAGACCTTTGAAGTCAGAAGCGGGAGCGGGGGTGGGGGAACGCGACTACATTGAAGAGTCCAAAGTTAGGAGCATGATAATTATTGTTATCAACATTTATAGATATCTTAATATTTATTAGAATTTATAAAGTTCAGTTCAAAGTTACATAGAGATAATTCACATGGTGATTTTTATTATGTCAAGATAAGTAATCATTAGTTTCTTGTTACTTTGATGAACGTATATTAAAAATTCTCAAATTTTCTTTTCAAAATTTCTGTCATCTTTTAAAATTTTGGTCTTGTTTTGGGAAGAGCTCCCGTCGCATGGAAAACGTGCTCCCGTCGCATGGGAAACGAGCTCTCATCGCCGGGGGAACGAGCTCCCAAGTAAGAACCGCTGAATTAAGGTTCTTACTGAGATTCGTTGGCCTCCTAGGAGATTATGGCTTCTAAGGTTTAGACATGCATAGATAGGATTGGCGCAAGTATTATTAATGTGAATAACATTATAAATATTAATAACACCAAGGCACAGGTGGTATCTTGCATAGGTTACACGTGAATGTATATTAAGAAAGTAACTTGGTGAATGTAAAAATATAAATGGGAGATGCAGAATTTACCTATAGATACTTCTTAAAAGTTTATGCATTTGGAGAAGGCCGATCTCAAGAATGAGACCCTTCTTTTTGTTCGTCTATGTTGCACGGCCGCATATTCGACATGGCACATTTTATACAAGCGCCATGGATTTAGCACCTATTTTAGTGTGTCCTAGTATATTTTGGAGTGTCTGTGCGTGTCCTATACGTGTGTCCGACACGACAAGGACACGTCATGAATATTGGAGTGCCCATTCTTCTTAGGTTTTAGTTTATTAGTTGGAATGATTATAATCACTTGTGATTTTATTGATGGTTCTCTTTTGGTTAACAGGTTATCGCGATAACAGTATTCTTCCTCCTCACGGTTGCATTCTATGCTTTCTTTGCACCATTTCTTGGAAGGAAACTGTATGAGTATGTGGCAGTGGGTATTTATAGTTTTTTGGTAAGCATGTCATTTAACTTTCTTTCCTGGTTAAGGACATACTGTCATGCTCATAAGCTTTCACCATATAAAATTTTGTTTTCTCGTATCGTCTGCTATGTCACATTTTGTTATTGATGTTTCAGGCACTTTCTGTGTTTATTCTCTATGTTAGATGCACTGCTATTGATCCCGCTGATCCTGGAATCCTAATTGGCTTTGAAGAGGGATTGGCTTATAAATCAGAAAGTAAGGTCAATCTGGTTATATGGTAATTAGTTCATGTAATTTATAAAAGTTGATAAATTTATTAATTATCATTTCGGGCTTCATGTTTGGAAAATAGGGGACGGTGTTTCTACAGAGGAACCCAACAAGATAGGGTTGAAGGATGAAGCAAAAACAATGAAACATAAATCTGCAACTTGTTCAGATATCAGCTGCTGCTTTTTTGCTTTAGTAGTAAAAGATGATTGTCGCAAAGATGATATCGAGCAAGAAACTAGCAACGATGAGGCACTGTTCTGCACACTGTGCAATGCAGAGGTTCAAACCTCATAAACTAGCATTTTGCTGTTCTAAGACCAAATTTAGTTTTTTATTTTGATTGCTTTAATTTGTCAAAATATAATTTGAATGCTTTAAGTTGTGTTTTTTTCATTCTGATTGTGAAATATTCTGGGGTCAGATTTTGGAGATAAGTATAGTTCCGAAGTGTACACTGCATATCAGCATGCATGCATCTTATCTCACTGTTGTTTGTGTATGCGTGTGTATAAATGTTCCATCATTGGTGCAAACATTTTTAAGTTACACTTTGTTGATGCGCTTGGAGGGTTTCGTATGGAAGAGGGTGAAGTTATGATCAATGAGCTTGATGAGTTAAAATCTAGCAAGAAATTGAAGAAGAAAATGAATCATGAGAGATTAACAAGAGACTTTTAGAAGATCAAAATAAGGTGAGAAGACAAAATAACAACAGATATAAAATCAAAGCAAATTAACTTCTATTCATTTACAAAAGTCAAAAACAAATATGCTAATAATGCACGTCTATGAACACTAATGCATATGCTACCAATGTTACTGAAACTGGTGATCATATCTTTCTTCAATAGAACCTCTGTTCTAAAAGGCGGCGCCTGGTGCCCGCCAGCCTAGTTCCCCTGCCGCTCGACTATACATATTTTAGGGTTTTATGGACTTTTTCTGCAATTTTTAGTAGATTTTTTAGATTTTATTTTATTTTTTTGAACACCTAGATCTAGGCGGCCGCCTGAGCGGCCGCCTAGGCGGACTAGGCGCTAGCCGGCGGCTGCCCGCCCGCCTAGCGCCTAGCGCTTATCACAACCTTGAATAGAACTCTTATAAAGTGACAAAAATACAAAGAAAATTCTAAAGACAACTAGAAAACAGTTATTTACTCATGCCCCTACTTTGTTGATTGTTGATTGTTGATTGTTGAATAAGAAAAAAATACTCTCATCCTTCACCTCCACTCTAGAACCCCTCACCTACACTCTAGAATTTTGGTACAGTGGCAGAAACTTTAACATGGTAGTAGAGCAACCCAACTTCAAGCTTTGTGTGATTCCATCTCTTAACTCACAAAATGGGTTTCGACTTGCAGGGGAGTGCTGATTGATATAAATATATAACCTTCATCCCTCACCAACAGTAGAGTTTTGGTGTAGTGGGGGAACTTTAACATTGAGGATTACAGGTCTTTATGAAATCCTGAACTTAGTCTCCTTCAAATAGGTCTAAACAAAATCTTTGTAGTAGTAGATTATTTTGGTACCTATTTCAAATTGATGTAACCTATTTCTGATTTATTTGTATTCTTTCCTCTTATATTTGATCTGTATCTGTACTATGATTTGCCAGATATCGACATCACTATTTTTATATCCCAACAATATCTGTTTCCGTGATGTAGAAACACATAAGAATATGATGTTACCCATATCCGTTCTATATCCGATCCGAATTCACAACTAGTTATGTGTCTGAAATATGATTCTGTTAGAGGATATGTAATATTGAGGAGGATCATTTGTCTTTCAAACTCTTGTGCATTAAGCACAGCTATTATGACCTGTGAGAGTTTGAAATATGTTTTTTTTTTAATTCTCATACATTTGCTATTGATACTTATGATAATGAGTGTTCTTTCCCTAGGTTTGTAAGTTCAGCAAACACTGCAGAAGTTGTGACAAGTGTGTGGATGGATTTGATCATCATTGCCGAGTATGTAACAAAGATCATTTTGTGTATTGTTTCTGTCTAGTCTATAAGGTTTGGCTTCATAAATGTCCATCTTCTTGTGCAGTGGCTAAACAATTGTGTTGGGAGGAAAAACTACATCACATTTTTGTCCCTTATGGCAATGAGCCTTGCTTGGGTAGGTGGCACTGTTGAACAGTTCATTTGGTGCTTACCTGATTCTTGGTTCTTTGACATAGTAGATGGTGTTATAGGTTACAAATCCTTGTTATTTCTAATAGTTATTTTATATCAGCTTGCTTTCGAATGTGGTATTGGTATTGCTGTCCTCGTCCGGTGCTTTGTTGATAAAAGGGCAACCGAAAGTCAGATAACTAATAGGCTAGGAGATGGTTTCTCCCGAGTTCCTGTGGCGATAATTGTGGTATGTAATTACAATTTATGTTTTCTTTTCCAGTCCGCGACATTTCAAGTTTGAAATAATTCAGATATCCCATATTAAATCTTGCAGAATCAATTTAGTGTGCATACCATATGACCTCAACTCTTTGCTTTCCCTAGTTGAACATTTTTTTTTTCATTGTTTACTTTTTAACACTTGTAAACTTTTACTCTGGAAAGATTTGATTCATTTGAATAATATTATACTAAAATCTTCGGCGGTCTAGTAGTTAGAATTCATAAATAAATAGCCAAACCTTAGTATTTTATGCGATATTTATTTCTTGAGCAGGATTTGAACATTTTGTTCTTGGTAAATGACGTCTTTAATGAGTTTGGCAAGGCAGTGAATTGAAGTTCATTACTTTCTTGTAATGACATGTGTTATAATATTATAAGCTGTTTTTTTTTCCTTATAAACATTTTATATTTATGTAGTGACATTGAGGAGAAAGTGCTTGTCTAAGGAAGAATTGCTTAAATCATTTTAAAAGTACTCACTTGTGTCTAATTGTTTTTCGCACTGTAGTAATGGGTTTTTGAATTTTTTTTTTTTACTTACATTTCCATATTTTTTTGTTAGTTCATAACGAGTTAACGACTAACCATCATTGTGGATTGTATGATTTGTTTGACTCCTATAATTGTTTGTATTCCTTTCTCTACTATTCTAGTTCAACTTTGAGGAAGTTTTTTCTTTCAATATTTTAAATTTGAATCTGGAAGGTAAATGGTTAGAGCTGAAAAGAGAATTCTAAACCACTCCCACTGTCCCACATAAAACTGACACAGTATTCCTGTAGTAATGGGATTGGTTATTCGGGCTTTTTCCTGACATGTTCAATATCAATTTGCAAGTTCTTCTCCATTTACCATACCTGGCCTGCAGATGATTGTTCTTGTGCACACCCATGTTAGAGGCTGGTAGGTGAAGGGTGGCTTTGTGGGTTGGATTAAAATTTATCATTCTATGGGTTATGCAAATATTTTGCCTTGAGGTACATACAAACTAATTCACAAAGAAACTAGTGTCTAAGCTAGTCTTAGTATTTTGGACAATCTTCACTTATGACGCCCTTGTGGCCATAGTCACAATATTTGCAAATTATTCGGAAAGTTTGTGACTAATTCACATATCCCCCAGTGCACTATTTATTCGTCTAGTTCATGTATAATTCTTTACATCCATGAATTAAACGAAAATTTCACGAATAATTTGTCTTGATGTACTTAAGGTTGAAGCGGGACAACTCGGGTCCTGCATGCACTGGCAAGAGGGGACGGGGCCGAGGCTCTCAGGTCAGTGTCAAGGACGCCAAGTATAATGAGGAAGCGAGTGGAGTTGGTGGGCTTGGCTAGTTGGCTGGATGCATTCTGTAGATAGATTGGTTGGGATGATTGATTTTTGGATGAATGAGATCAGAAGGTTGTGAATGGATTGAAACAAACAAGTACCCATGTTATTTATTCTGATTGGTGCAAACATTAAAGAAGATTAGAATTTCAATGAAAAAGTCAATTTAAGTAAAAAGAAAAAAAAATCTAAAACTTCCAGTCCAAAGAGATGTAAGTACTTTAGAAACTCAAAGAATAATAATAGATCAATATTAAAAATTGTAATTTTTTCTTTCTAATTTAGTCACTATTATTTACTGTGACATTTTTTGATAATTGGGAGCTTTTTAAGAGTTCCCTTTGTTTTGTTTGCAAACTGACCCTGATAACTCTGTGCATGGTTCTTTATATTTTAAAAGTAGTTTATCATTTGAGTTGCCTTCTTTTATTTACATGCATTCTTATTTGTGAGAAATATAATTTCATGAATGTCTCCATGCACTGTGAGAGGCATCAACATTATCATTTTAAGGAAACATACTATTCTACTTACGTACAGTGGCGTAGCCAGGATTTGGGTGTAGCGGAGTCAAAATCGACTAGTAAATTTTTAATCCCCAAAAATATATAATTGTAAAGGAAAATTTTGCATAAATTGGTTACAAAATCATATTTTCTATACCTAACCTTGGTCTTTCCTAGTTTTCATATTGTAGCTACTCATTTGATTCTGAGAGATTTTGTTAGTAGAAATATAGAATTTATGGTCATATAGTATTCCACAGACCAAATGTCACCTTAGAACACCCACAATAGATAGAACCGAAGGACTAAATTTACAATAAAATAATAAATCTATAATGGGTTGGGTCAGTATAAAAATGATAGAAAATGATCTAGTAAACATAAAATAACATTTGGTGACAAATGTCGAAAAATTACATTGTCAAAAAAAATGTAAAATATAGAATCTAAAAATTGGGGTCCAAATTGAGCCTTAATGTTCTACAAAATGAGTTCATATATTCTGAACGTAGAAATTCTCAAGTCCAGGCTATATATTTTGTGGTTGGACGAGATCATCATGAGCTTTCAATTGAACTTTACTATTTTATAAAATAATCTCTTACATTCTAAATTAATCTAGAATCTAGAAATTGAAATGAACCTTATTAGCGATGCTCTTAGGCCATTTTTTTTTCTTGTCCTGATAAATCTAGGAAGCATATATTATATTGCCCATACTAGCATTTGATCCCAATGTCCTAACATCTCATACAAAGCACAATTAGAATTTTGTATATACATGTGCCTATTGACAATTGAATTTATGTAGAAGTGTGCTAAGCATATTTCTTGTTCCTCTTGGAACTTCTTGTCTAATAGCTCCATTCCTGCATCAATCATCACTAATAGAATATATAGACAGTTTGTCTTATTTGTGTTGTTTACTGGCTACTTTGTTTACAATTTTTTTTTTAAAACATTTTTTAAGGGGTTTAACTGAAATACTAAAAACCCAAAACCGAAACAAACCGAAATTAACCAAAACCGAAACGAAGCGAAATTAACCAAAACCGAAACCGAACCGAATTATCTCTTTGGTTTGTTCGGTTAGGTTATTGCTATTGTTTAATGGATCGGGCCCAAAGTTGAAATTGTGGTTAAATTATATTAAAAATTATAATTTGTATACACACATTTGTTGAATTTCAAAGTTGTGTCCAAAGTTGGACTAATTGTTAAATTGTCAAATTTGGGCTTCAAAACACATACATAGAATTGTTGTTTTCAAATTATACACATTTTTAATCACAAAATATGCATAGAATTGAATATATTTACATAATTGCACAAGTCTTATTTGGTTTTAGACAGAAACCCAAAACCAAAACCAAAATCGAATAAGAAATTCTAGTATTTTCAAAACCGAAACTGAACCTAAGTTTTTTCAATCCAAACCAAATCTCTTATTCGGTTCGATTTTCGGTTCAAAATCGAATAACTCTTACCCCTACTTCCTTCTGTTGGAGTGGGTGGGGTTCCCAACCTATGTGGAGAACACCCCGGAGTGCGACGAGCGTTGTCTGTGGTCAGAGAAGCTCGGGGAGGCGACGAGAGCCATTCGAGAGGTCGAAGAAGCTCGGGAGGAAGGAGGAGCTGCTATACAGGGGGAGACAGAGTTCGGGCCAAACTCGGTCCGAGTTCGGTCAGGGTGCTCCAGAAGCTCCAGAAAGCTGCTGTCTTCATTTACTTGCAAATCACCGACTCAGACCAATTCGGTCCGAGTTCGGTCGGCGGGCTGGACGAAAATTCGGAGGTATTTTATACACCGTTGGATCGGACCTTACGGTCCAGATTTAGTTGCAGGATTAGGGGGTATATATTAGGTTTTCCTAATCCTAATTCCCATCTAACTGTAACATATCATCTCAAGAAAGAGGAGAAAATGAGGCAAGAGTGCCATTGCAACTTTGGGAAGGAGAAAAAAGGATTCGAGGCCGTTTCGGAGGAGAAAATCAATTTTGGGTAATTTCTCATTGTCTTCTATCTTTGTGGTGTGATCTATTTTCTATTCCTAAGTGTTGTGGTGATTCGTGTTGGATCCGGAAGAGCTTATAGAGGGTGTGTTCTCTTTATTCCATTAGTGGAGATTCTTCAGGGTTGGACTCCGATCGTCCCGTAGTTTTTTCCGCAAGGATTTTTTACATCAAAATTCTCTGTGTCTGCGTAGATTATTTTTTCTGTGGTTTGGTGTTTGGTTTGTGCGTTGTATTGCTCGGTTCTCTCGCAGGTACTCTCTGGTTTGGGGGAAGGTTTTCGCGCTTCTTTCCCAACAGTGTGGTATCAGAGCCAGGTTCTTGAATTTCAGAAGGGTGTCAGGAGTTGACAGGCAAACCTGGGAGGAGAGATGGATGCGAAGCCGGTGTGCATGGTAAACTTGAACGGTACCAACTATCATTACTAGAGGAATAAGATGAAGGATATGCTATTTGTCAAGAAGCTACATCTGCCGGTATTTGCTTCCGAGAGGCCCAGTGACAAATCCGAAGAGGACTAAAATTTCGAGCATATACATGTGTGTGGGTACATCAGGCAGTTCGTTGATGAGAATGTGTACAACTACGTTGCCAGTATTGAGCACGCAAGGACATTGTGGGATAAGCTGAAATTTTTTTATGCGAAGAAGACCGGGATAAATAAATTGTTCCTGATCCGGATGATGATGGGTCTGCGGTACAAAGATGGGACGTCTATTACGGATCACTTGAATGGGTTCCAGGGCGTGGTTGACCAGCTATCCTCGATGGGAGTCAAGTTTGACGACGAGGTTCAGGGACTATGGCTGCTGTGTACATTGCCAGACTCGTGGAAGACTGTACGAGTGTCTATGATCGCTTCTGCTCCGAAAGGCGTAGTCAGTCTGGAGTTTGCCGAGAGCAGGGTACTGAATGAAGAGATGCGGAGACGTTCTCAGGGCACTTCATCCACATCCCACTCAGAGGCGCTTGTTTCAGAGAGCCACGGAAGGGGTAAAAGCAGGGGTCCAGGCGGTGACAGAGACAAAAGTAGAAAAAGGTCCAAGGGTCGGTACGAGGACTCGGAGTGTTACCATTGTGGTAAGAAGGGCCACATCAAGTGGAACTGTTTCGCTTGGAAGAGAGAAGAAGGGCGACAAGGGAAAGCAAAGTGAGAACACTACAACGGCGGCCTCGACACATGGAGGCGACGTGATCATTGTAGGTGATGAGGTAGTTATGAACCTCGTCTGCGATGACAACTCTTGGCTGGTGGACTCGGGTGCTTCAGTGCACGTATCTCACAACATTGCACTATTTGCTATCTACACAACATGCGACTGTGGAGTGTTGAGGATGAGCAATGGAGATGTGTCAAAGGCGGTTGTCATTGGAGATGTGCATTTAAGGACAAAGACGGGTGCAGTTCTTGTTCTCAAAGATGTCCGCCATGTCCCTGATATCCGTTCCAACCTGGTGTCGGTTGGAAGGTTGGATGACGAGGATTTCTTCAATCTCTTCGGGAACAATCAGTGGAAGCTTTCCAGAGGTTCGATGGTGATTGCCAGAGGAAGCAAGAGGTCCGGACTCTACTATATGAAAGTGAGCGCACATAGGACACATGAGGTTAACGCAGCTACTGATGCGTCTACTGAGTTGTGGTACAGGCGGCTCAGCCATATCAGCGAGAAGGGGATGAGCTACTTAGTGAACATGAAGGTGATTCCAGAGCTAAAGTCTACAAAGTTGGAGAAGTGTACGCACTGTTTGGCAGGAAAGCAAAATATAGTGTCTTTTCAAAGTCACCCAAGTTCAAGGAAGCCGACGTTGCTCGAGTTGATTCACTCGGATGTCTGCGGTCCTATGAAGGTAAAATCCATTGGTGGTGTTTCTTATTTTGTAATATTTATTGATGACTGTTCCAGGAAGGTTTGGGTCTATACTATAAAGACCAAGGATCAAGTGCTATCCACTTTCAAAGAGTTTCAGGCCTCTGTTGAAAGGGAGACGGGCAAGAAGCTGCTGTATTTGGTCGGACAATGGCGGCGAGTATATCGGTCCCTTTGATGCTTATTGCAGAGAACAAGGGATACGACACCAGAAGACTCGCCAAAGATTCCTTAGCTCAATGGTGTAGCGGAGTGGATGGACATGACACTGATGGAGAGGGTACGGGTGTTTGCTGTCAGAAGCAAACTTGTCGGGCTGTTATTGGTGTGAGGCACTTTACACAGCTGCTTATATTATTAATTTATCTCCTAGTGCTCCTTTGCAGGGTGATGTGCCTGACAAAGTATGGTACGACAAATAGCCGTCATACAATCACCTGCGAGTGTTTGGTTGTAAGGCCTTCGTGCATGTACCGAAGGACGAGAGATCCAAACTTGAGCCAAAGACGAGGCGGTACGTCTTTGTCGGCTATGATCGGGATGAGTTTGGCTATAGACTCTACGATCCAGTAGAAAAAAAGCTCTACAGAAGCAGGGACGTGGTATTCGTCGAGACTCAGTCGATGACTAACACTCAGGATTCCGAGATGCCTTCTGAGGCTGAGGAATTGCCTGAGTTAGAGTCATTTCGCTTCGAGCAGTTTCTAGAGGACATCGCAGAGGATCCATTTATGGGAGAGCCAGTACATGGAGTTGCTCCCAACCTTGATCATCAGCCTGCTGATGGTGGTCAGGGTAACCCTCAGGAGGATGAGCATGCCGAGGAGGTAGTTCCTGGAGAGGAGGCTGTAGATATACAGCCAGCACCAGTAGTTCCGTTGAGGAGGAGTGATAGAGAGCGTCAACCATCTACGACATACTCACCGGGTGAGTATGTGCTACTGACTGACGGGGGAGAACCCGAAAGTTTTGCAGAGGCTATGGAAGATGAATACAGGCAGGAGTGGATGGAGGCCATGCAGGAGGAGATGAGTTCCTTGGAGGCCAACTCTACTTATGATCTGGTGCGGTTGCCAAAGAACAAGAAGGCTTTGAAGAATCGATGGGTGTTCATAGTGAAGCAGACAGATGATGCTACTCACCCTCGATACAAAGCGAGGCTAGTAGTTAAAGGCTACGGTCAGCGGAAAGGCGTAGATTATGATGAGATCTTTTCGCCAGTCGTCAAGCGGTCGTCTATTCGAATGGTGCTAGCTTTGGCAGCCAGTTTCGACTTGGAGGTCGAGCAAATGGACGTGAAGACAGCATTCCTCTACGGTGATCTTGAGGAGAAGTTGTAGATGGAGCAGCCAGAGGGATTATGTGAGAAGGGCAAGTTACATTTGGTCTTCCGGTTGAGGAAGAGCTTGTATGGTCTGAAACAGGCTCCGAGGCAGTGGTACAGGAAGTTCGAGTCGTTTATGGGGAGCATGGCTATGCACGGTCGACGTCGGATTATTGTGCTTTTGTGAGGTACTTCGTCGAGGATGATTTTATCATTTTGTTGCTTTATGTTGATGACATGCTGTTGATGGGTCGGAATGCCACCAGGATATCAGAGTTGAAGCGCCAACTAGGCGCGACCTTCTCTATGAAGGATTTGGGCGCAACGAAGACTATTCTTGGGATGTAGATCAGCCGAGAGAGAGAGTCTAAGCTGCTACACTTGTTCCAAAAGAAGTACATTTACCGGGTACTTCAGCGTTTCGGGATGGACGGGTTGAAGAAAGTGAGTAACCCCTTGCGGCTCACTTTAAGTTCACTGAGGAGCAATGTCCATCTACCGAGGACGAGAAGGAAGATATGGAGCGGATTTCATATGCCTCAGCCGTGGGAGGTCTTATATATGCTATGGTATGTACGAGGCCAGACATTGCTCATGCAGTCAACACAGTTAGCAGGTATACTTCCAATCCTGGAAGGATACATTGAAGTGGGGTCAAGTGGATTCTACGATATCTTCAGGGCACTGCCGATTGGAGACTTTCATTTGGTGGTGACGAGCCGAAGCTGGTTGGGTATACCGACGCTGATATGGCTGGAGATGTAGACACAAGGCGATCGACTTCGGGCTATGTGATGATGTTTGCTGGTGGAGCAGTTTCGTGGCAGTCGCGTTTGCAGAAGTGTGTTGTCTTGTCGACGACAGAGGCAAAGTATATTGCGGCGACGGAGGCTTGCAAGGAGTTGTTGCGGATGAAGAAGCTGTTGTAGAAAATTGGGCTAAAACAGGAGTTGTATCTTTTGCTTTACGATAGTCAGAGTGCTATTCACCTTGTGAAGAACCAGACATTTCATAGCCGGTCCAAGCACATTGAGACGCGGTATCATTGGATACGGGATGCTGTTGATAAGAAGGAAGCGGCGCTTGAGAATGTTCATACAGATGACAACGGAGCAGATATGTTCATAAAGATTCTTCCAAGGAGAAAGTTTGAGTACTGCAGGCAGATCGTCGGGATGACGATCTCATCCACAGTTGTGAAGAGGACAATTTTTTGGATTGGGTGGGGTTCCCAACCTATGTGGAGAACACCCCGGAGTGCGATGAGCGCCGTCTGTGGTCAGAGAAGCTAGGGGAGGCAACGAGAGCCATTCGAGAGGTAGAAGAAGCTCGGGAGGAAGGAGGAGCAGCTGCTGTACAGGGGGAGAGAGTTCGGTCCGAACTCTGTCCGAGTTCGGTCATGGTGCTCCAGAAGCTCCAGAAAGCTGCTGTCTTCGTTTACTCGCAAATCACCGACTCGGACGAATTTGGTCCAAGTTCGGTCGGCGGGCTGGACGAAAATTCAGAGGTGTTTTATACACCGTTGGATCATATCCTACGGTCCAGATTTAGTTGCGGGATTAGGGGGTATATATTAGGTTTTCCTAACACTAATTTCCATCTAACCGTAACATATCATCTCAAGAAAGAGAAGAAAATGAGGTAAGAGTGCCATTGCAACTTTGGGAAGGAGAAAGAAGAATTGGAGACCGTTTCGAAGGAGGAGATCAATTTTAGGTAATTTCTCATTGTCTTCTATCTTCGTGGTGTGATATATTTTCTATTCCCAAGTGTTGTGGTGATCCGTGTTGGATCGGGAGGAGCTTGTAGAGGGTGTATTCTCTTTATTCCATTAGTGGAGGTTCTTCAGGGTTGGACTCCGATCGTCCCGTGGTTTTTTCCGCAAGGATTTTCCACGTGAAAATTCTCTGTGTCTGCGTGGATTATTTTTTCTGTGATTTGGTGTTTGGTTTGTGCGTTATATTGCTCGGTTCTCTCGCAGGTACTCTCTGGTTTGGGAAAAAGTTTCCGCGCTTCTTTCCCAACACCTTCTCCTCTGGATAAATATGCTAAATCTTTCATATGACTAGGTTCTTTATTCTCAGGCTTTTTGCACAGCTCTCTCTATGCTGGCTACCGTTCCTTTAGGAGAGCTATTTTTCTTCCATATGATATTAATCAGAAAGGTTTGAAATTTTTATCGGAATTCTTCATTTTCTTTCTGTGTGGTTCCTCTTTGTAGATTCAAACTTTATTACTTTTTGTAGGGTATCACAACATATGAGTATGTTGTTGCAATGAGAACTCAAAGTGAACCACCAGGTCCGTCCGTGAACGATGATCCACAGAGCTTTCCATCCTCGCCGATGAGTGCAGCTACGACTGCCATAAGCGGAAGCTCTCTCGGTCTTCAGTACAGAGGTGCGTGGTGCACACCTCCAAGGATCTTCGTAGACCAGGTACAAATTCTCACTCTAATCCAAGGTTCGCATATCGGTATCATACCTTTCCTATGAGTATCGGTATCGGCAATATCGATGGTTTCAGATCAAAGTATCAGATTTTTTGGTATCAGAAAGTAAATAATTGTTAATAAATTATTAAACTTTTAGGAAAAATTATTTTATAATTTTTAGCATAGTTTTAAGTATTTTTTTGTGTTGTTTCTTACAAATTTTGGAATTGAATGATATAGTATTCACCTTTGCCGACTGGATTACATGCGATAGATAAGTTTTATTCTTTTACATATTTTTACAACTTTACTATGCTTTTACACCATTGTTGATTGGTCTTTTTCATTAATTTTTTTTTTTTTTTTTTGCCGAATTGACTGAGAAAAAGATCCCTAATGTCGATATCGGATCGGAACATGCCAAACCGTATCGGTATCGGCCATATCTATCGACTGATACTGCAAACTATGTTCTCATCTCTAGCTTTTTTTCATGATTTCTAACACATTCTTGGTGATACCTCCATCGTTTGTAGGATGAGATAATCCCACATTTGCAGCCAGGCAGAATTCTTTCTACGGTGGATCCCGATACTGCTGAGCCGACAGAAATCAGCAGAAGGTCATCGAAACGCCCAGTTCGCATCAGTGCTTGGAAGCTGGCAAAGCTGGACTCAAGTGACGCCGTGAGAGCAGCAGCGAAAGCCAGAGCCTCATCATCCGTCTTAAGGCCCATAGGCTCCAGAGCGGTGCAGCAGCAAGACACTGACGGCTACTCAAGCGGGAATGCCAGCAGCAGAAGCGGTGTCGTGGACACGGGACTGCGCAGAGAGACTCGACGACCTGGGAATCCGAGGTCTTCTTCTCCTATCAAGAGTTCTTACCCGCCTAGCCGAGCAAGCCGAGAAGACCTCGACACCTGTCCCCACACTCCAAGCAGCTTAAGCAGTCCTCGCCACACTCCAGCAACAGAGAACAGAAACTTCAATCCGATCTACCAGACATCGGCTAGTCGTTCCCCATTGTCTGTCAGAGATGGGGAAGAAGAAGCAGTTACTGGAAATGCCTTGGTCACTGGTCCAGGAAACTCGAGGTTGTCAGTCTACTGGGACCAGGAAGCTGGTCGGTTCGTATCTTCACATAATGCTGCTAGTTCATCGTCTCGGGTTGCTGGTCAGGCCGAGATGTTGTACACCGGGCAGTCTATATTTTTCGGTGGTCCTCTTCTGAGAGAAGGCGGCGCAGGAAGTGGCTTAAGAAGTATCGGTGTGTCGAATCAACAGCGCCGCCAAGGTGGTGGTGGCATCGAGAGGGGGGGAAGAGGGTCTCACCAGCTTCCTGTGTTCGTTCTCAGGGATTCTCAGGACCACCCACCAAGGAGGCAATGGTAGAATCGAGCTTTTTCAGTTGTTTTCCGATACCATTCTTATTTCAAGCAACAATTTCTACACTTTTGTTGAGGCATTTTTAGTTTATACTTAGAAATTTCATGTACAGAGCTTCCTTTTTAAATACATTCCACATTGTTCTCATTGAAACCTCTCCCATTGTCAGCATGTTTCTTCTTTGTAACTGAAGATTATTCCATCCGAAACTGAAAACAGCATTTTAATCTTTGGCAAGGTGAGCATTTGGGCTTTGTGTAAAATAGGTTTAAGCATGGGAACAATATCAAGTGAATCCTTTGGGTGGGCGGAGGAACCATGTCTTCCGTATTTTCTTTTTCTTTGGAAATTATTTTTTTCTTTTCTGCTCATTTCATTTGGCATTCAAACACAGGTAATGAAGAACTTTTTTTTCTTTTTTTCTTTTTTTTTTTCAAGGTCCTCATTTCGCGAACCAAACGTGGCCTAAGGTTAGAGTCCAAATCTAAGGGCCCAAGAATGGACATTGTGGGTCATGGACTCGAGGCATGGAGAGTGCCACAGAATTTTAGATTTATCATCGGTGGTCTAAGGATTGACGTTAGATTGACAGCAGGTCATATAACCAACCATGTTCAGACCGAAAATGGGATTCTGACAAAAAATGAGACTTGATTACGGAGATAACCACCGTGATATCCTTTACTATGACCTTCGCATATGTAGCAGAAGGAGATTCACATCATAGATTGCCAAAAGAATAGTGAAGACTGATTATACCATCAAGAAGAAAATTCTCAACATATGAATAGTAAATGGGAATAGTAAATGGGAAGGTAAATACAAATAACTCTTATATTATCTGAGCACTTTTCTTTGGTTATTATTATTATTATTATTATTATTACTTGTTTGGTTTATATCTCTGGTTTAGTAGTGCAATATTCTTGGTTATAGTATGAAACTTTTTTGTTATTTTTTAGTTTTACAGGTTTTACTAGTTTTTTAATTACCTTAAATTTTTTGTTTTACTTTTGTAAAATGGTTTTGATCCAGTTTTGCCATCTTGGTTTTTTGGTTATGTTCTTGGGCATCATGTAAATTGCAGAGTTATACTTCCTCCCAACACCCCCACCCACCCCACCCCCTCCCCACCCCCACCCCACCCTATATTTTATTCTTTTCAAGCTATCAACTGTTTACTTCTGAAAGTATTTCTCACTTTGTACTTCTGTAAGTGCTTATGATTGTTTCTTGTTCTTTTCAGTAGAACTTGTTTGAAGATGATGATTAAGGTTTTCTAAACATGTAAGATACTTCTATTTTGATAATATAGATAATTAATCCTCAATCCTATTCATATCTATAACTATAGAATTTTGGTGTATGTTAGGTTATGTAACATTCTTGATCTCTCGTGTAAAATCTTCATATGCATTATGTATGAGATTTAAATTCTACAAACATCATGTTTTGTTGCACAATTTTTTTTTCTTTCACAATTTATATTATTAGAAATACATAGGTAGAGATTTAAAATTTATCTTTAAATAAAATGGCATCTTCATAAAAGATCAAAAAAATACTCTCCATATCTTTACATATGTATATATAACAATTGCATACATATACATATAAATATAACATACGAAAAAAATTACTTAGGTTATTTTAATTACATAGATTATTAGAAAAGTTGTGTGTGTGTGGTTGAAGAATGAGCGTGTTCTTGGGCCATGTGTGTGTGGGGGGGTTGTATTTACACCTTCCTTGAATGGAGAAATTATTCGGTGAGCCGGACTCACGAGACAGTGGTGAATGATAAAATTAATAATAATAATAATAATAATAATAATAATAATTAGTATTAATATTAGTAAATAATTAGTACTAAATAATTACTATTAGTAATTAATTAGTATTAAGTAAATAATTATCAATTTAGTTATTTCAATTAGTTAATTCTTGTTATTATTATAATACATTTTCTTCTTTTCTCACTTCTTTCCATTTGACATCCAAACACGAAAAAGTATGAATTTGGCCGCTTCTATATATATAAAAAGTATCATCTAATTCAACCACTGAAAGTCGAATTTTCAGACAAAAACTAGCATCAGAGTCAAATCTTCTTTCCACTTTGGTTATCCAAACAACCCTTCATTGTCGAAGAAAGTATTGGATCAGGACTAATTATCTAGGTACCACAAAATCTATTAGAAAACTAGGTCAATATGGAACTTTTATTTCTCAAGATTTTGACTCAACAGTACCGATCCATAATTTTTAGACGACCGAGACAAAAATTAAAATGATGCCCCTCCTATAA
The DNA here is from genome assembly GCA_036927795.1 of Iris macrosiphon. Classification (NCBI taxonomy): domain Eukaryota; kingdom Viridiplantae; phylum Streptophyta; class Magnoliopsida; order Asparagales; family Iridaceae; genus Iris; species Iris macrosiphon. The sequence goes on along the minus strand of JAYESA010001038.1, from coordinate 405 downwards.
TATATATATATATATATATATATATATATATATATATATATATATATATATATATATATATATAATGGAAAGTTATTAAAGAAAAAAATAAGGCTACTAGGTCATGAATCGATACCCTTAAGCGTAAGCGAATGAGCGTTGCTACTTGGACTGCTAAATGCGTGACCGTAAATGGCCCGCATGCCACGTGGTGGCTCCTGATTGGCTGAAATTTTTGGTGGTGGGGTCCAGACGGAAGCAGAAGCAAGAAGGGAAGGGGGGGGGGGGGGGGGGGGTGGGCGTGGATTGCTGACTACTTGCGGACGCGCAAATGGCGGAACAAAAATAGTTTCGTAATTGAAAACCAACTTTGCTAAGTAAGTCAATATATTATATTGTATGAACACTAATATTTAAAATACTACC
>JAYESA010001035.1:0-68552 GCA_036927795.1 Iris macrosiphon | reverse complement strand
TCCTGATCAAAAGTGAAAAGAAAAAGGATGTTGAGCATATTAGCAATTAATAGATGATATTTACATCTGTTTTCTCCTAAAAGAAAATCTTATGGTAAAACATAATGGTAGATGAACCTCATTCTTTATCCAATTTAAGGAATCTTCCTAATAAAATTGTGTTTCAGTAAATTCCAAACAAAGGCCGTTTGGCACTCCACATACTAAGTTAATGAAATACAATTAAGAAACAAAATACAATAACATGAAAAGTGCAATCAGGCAACTCATCAAGCAATATGCAGGATCCTTTGGTTGGATATTATATCAGAAAATCATTTCATACCGTGCTTGTAACATAGCCAAATTAGCAAATAGAAATGAAGATTGTAGAATATTGTATCTTTTGGGTTAAAGGAACATATAAAAGTGAAAGAATTAGTTAAGATTTAAGATAAAATAAGAGGTCATATATTCCACCATAAAACAATTTACTCAATGATACAAGTACTTACCTTTTCCATTCTTAAAATTGGAGAATGTTATCAGTCCAAAGATTCCAAACATAAAATTTCCAATATAAAACAAAGCCAAGCTGAATCTATAAGATTGAGGCCACGTAGGATTATAGTATAGATATGAACCATAAAAGATGGGGGAACTTGGAGGGTGTTCCTTGGCTTTATAAGCTTAAATTGCATGACCATAAAGATGAGTTATTTCATTTAAGCAGTCTTTCCGACTCAATGTATTGCCCTTTGGGACCATGCTCTGATGAGGAAATGAGAACGGATCGTCTTATCATCTCAATATTAGGGCTTGTTTGGCAAACAAGATTTGGGGTGGGAGTTTACACTTTCAGTGTTTCGTAAGCACTGAAAAGTGGAGGAATGGGTTTAGTGTAATTATTACACTCGAAATTCTGTCCCCCCCCCCCCCCCCCCCCCCCCCCCCACCAACCCACCCCAGAATCTTTTTTTTTCACTTCCTCCCATTTTGAGATAATATGGGTGGGTGTGATTTTTAAAAAAAAAATTATCATAAATTATATTGATTAGTTAACTAATTATACATTTGTGAATAATTAATTAGAGTTATGTTTATGACTTAATCATTAATATGTTTAATTAATAGTAGTTAATCAATATCTCTTAACTAGTGTTCTTTAATTAAGATAAACAATTGTCTTTATCATGAAATTAACATAATTAAAAACTAATTAACTAATAGTTAAACAATTACTATTTAATAATTAATTAATAAACTTATTGAATTAATAAAATTAACCGATTGGATCCGTTGACCAGCTGCACGCATCAAAATTTTGCATGCTCAAGACAATAATTTTTTTCGTTTTTTTTTTCAAAACTAAACAGGTTTTGAAGCTGGAGTTTGCAACTGAAAAATAAAAGGTCTTGAATAGCCTCCAATAAGGTCTCTTTCTTTCATAACTGTGTGTGCTCAAATGGGAATTGTTTGCTGTGAAAAGATAGATGTCGATTGTCGAGGTGGCATCTTCCTAGTCTTTTTCATTCTTTACTTTATCTACCAGCCAAATGAGCTACCTTATACATTTTATGGGAAGACTCTTTCTTTATATTATAGCTATCTATGTAGTGTGCAACCCTAGTCCTGCACGGTTAGGATTTCAGAAAAAGGAAAGGAATGGAGAAGATAATCTTTAGAAAAGTGGCACCCGTGCCTTTTTTTTTTTTTTTCAATTCAACTCCCCCAATAGACGGGTCATTATATAGACCCGTTTGTTGCTTAAAAAAAAGATACATAACTAGAAATATTGTCGATATTGTAAATTATTCAACGCAAGAACCATGACCTATAATTATGTTCAAAGATAACGACAGTAAATGTCCCTCGTTAAGATAAATCAGCAATTGTGATTTTACTTGACAAAATCTTGATATGCTCAAATCTGCAATCAAACTTTTACCAAAACTGACAAATTTGGATATACTGAAATCAGCTATCAAATTTCTACCAAAAAAGGTAAATTTTGAGCTCAAATCACCATCAAAATTTTACCAAAAAATGGTAAAATTTATGCCATGCTTGACACGACTCTGTTTGGCACAATCTAACTGCTCCAAGTAGACCTCGTCTGCATCAGTAGGCTTGGAATTTTGGCATACAAAAGCTTAGGTATTATATAAAAACCAAGTTTTTATGGTGCTTTCTCCCACTCCATAGCTGAACATATTCAAATGAAAAGGGTTGAATGAAGATGACGGTAATGTGGTCAAATAAGGAATAATATATATTGAGAGCTAGCAGTTGCCAGTTAACCTAAAACTCCACAACAATAAACAATTCACAATTAAACCAATAAGTATTATAAATTATGAGGACCTTGTAACAAAAAAACTATGATAAATTCTAAGGACCTTATTAACCTTTAATGTGGGCCATAATCAACCTACGTTTGTAGATAATATAAACTTCATCCAGAAAAATTTACTATAAAATATTGTTAAAATAAAATGAGTAGCTTAGCTGACCAATTAGCTTTGTAGTAACATTATTCCTATTCTTTCTTATTCTTTTCGGAAAATGACATCGGAAGCCTACTTTTTGGGTCAACACCCATAGAAGATCCCAACAATACTTTTATTCTAAAATTGGCATTTTACTTTTAGTTTGTACCAAAAAAGGTCACCTACTTAAATTTGTTGAACTATAGTTGAATTTAACTATCTAAATGCCAAAAGTATCTTTTAATGATTTTTTTTTCTTTTCCATTTTATCATCATTTTACCGAGGTCAGCCGAGTGGACCACTGAGTCACATCAAATATGCACAAAAATCCATTGTTGGTACTTATATTTATTTTATAATTTTTTCTTTGCATTTTGATCATTATTTACACACAAAATTAATGGATTTTTAAATTAAATTGTACTAAATTTAGAATTCAAAAAACTAATTTAATTGTCATTTTTTTAATAAGACTTGGAGAAAAATAAAAGCATAAAAGGGATCTCGGTGGTATTTAAAAATTAAGTCTTGGCCTAATTTAAAGGGTAACTCCACTTGACTTTGGTAAAATGATGCTAAAATAGAGAAAAATTATAAAATGATAGTTTTGGCATTTTGATAGTTAAACTCAACTATAGTTCGACAAATTTAGTTAGGAGACATTCTTTGGTGCAAATTTAAAGTAAAAGGCCAATTTTAGAATAAAAGTATTGTTGGGGTCATTTATGGATGTTGACCCCAAAAAGTAGACATCAGATGTCATTTTTCGTATTCTTTTACACTTATTATCGTTATAAGTCCTAAGTCAATAGAGATTGATCTATAGAAAGTTGACAAGTGAAGTAGTTAGTTAATAATTAATACATGTGGCTACCAGTGTTTTAAAATGCCCTTGAGGCTCGTGCCTACGCATGCCTAAGGCCCAAGGCTCACCCTTATGCCTCATTTTATGTGAGGTGATGCTCATTCACCTAGGCTAATGACACTTACTTTTGAGGCGTGCCTCGACTACTTTTGAAGCACAACCAATGCACCAAACTCATCAACCTAGACTTTTCTTTCTACTATCCTTTTCTTTCTTTTTATAATCGATACATTTTAGTACTTTTAATGTTTATAGAATAATTCAACTAGCCTTCCTATTGTACGTAATAGGTTTTCTATCATGACTTTTAATGTTATCAACTCAATCAAGAAAAGGTTCTCGTTGAAAATATTGTTAACAACTGGATCATGAGGATAGAAAAACTATCAAATATATCAAATCAGTCACCTAATATTTGAATTGTAAGTATAAGGTCTTGTATTAATGCATGATGATGATGATAATAAACACACGTCCCTTGGTAGTATTGGTGATCTAAAATATTAAAATGATAATATGGACTATGATGATTTTAGGGTTCTGGCAATTTCCTATTATTATGAATTTGTGATAGTTTCTTTCGAGTTTTAATGATGGTTAAATATTAGTTGTTATATTTATAATTTTATGTACTCCACTTGTTACTAGTTTAATAGTGTTCTGATTTGATTAGACATAATAGGAATTTGATTATTTGAAACTATGTTATTTAAAAGATTCTATAAATACCTGTCTTGCTTGACTGGAGTCCCAAACCTCGTCATGTGCCTCGGGCCTAGGCTCTAGAGGATCCTAGCGTCTCGAGTGCACCTCACGCCTTTTAAAACAGTAGTGGCTACATTTCAAGACTACTTTTTTCAAAGGTTTGCGAGTGTGTTTCCCTAGGTGAAGATCATGTTTTGAAGAAGACTCCAATGACGAGAAGTTGGTCCTTGATTGATGATAAATCTTCGAGAAGACTCAATTGAAAGCTTTGATGCTCACAATATCCGATCATTTATGATAATATATCCTTGACTTCTCTTGAGGTTCTCTAAGGTTTATTCTGAATATTCAGTGTTTGATTCTCATAAAAACTAGTGGAATCTTGAATGATATATATATATATATATATATATATATATATATATATATCAAGGTATATTTGCTGAAATTTGTTACATATAAATAATATGGCATTGCATTACTGTCATTCTATTATTGCATCACATTAGATTGATTAGATAAGGTTAATGTAGGGAGTCATTAGTTGTTATCCTATTAGTTTAGGGTATAGTTTTAGAGCATCCATTTACTTGCCTTCATCATAGGTTACATCTTATTGTCCTTATATATATATATATATATATATACATATATATATATATATATATATATAACAAGGTATATTTGCTGAAATTTGTTACATATAGATAATATGGCATTGCATTACTGTCATTCTATTATTGCATCACATTAGATTGATTAGATAAGGTTAAAGTAGGGAGTCATTAGTTGTTATCCTATTAGTTTAGGGTATAGTTTTAGAGCATCCATTTACTTGCCTTCATCATAGGTTACATCTTATTGTCCTTTTAGTCACGCCCTGCATTAAACAGAGCAGGAGCCTTAGTTTATGTTGGGTAATGAATTCATTTATAAGGTCGGATAATGAGTTTAATTATAAGGTCAGGATGTCTGACCATAAGGCATAACTGTTACTGACTAATACGCACAAGAGATTATGACATTAGACTGGCATGTAGAAGAAGTTACATCACCGGGATACACAGGGGTGGTCAGAGAGTTGCACATATAATTGTTCAAATTAAGGGTACGAGAACCATTTCAGTTTACACACTCCTGTGTTGGGTGACCGACATCACAAGAATCCAGGTTGAACCTTACATTTGACATTAGCTTTTAGATCCCTGGGCCTTAATGTTGTGTTTGGTTTGTAGGAAATGAGGAAAAAGAAAGAGAAAAGGAAAAAAAGGAAAAAGAAAGAGAAAGGAAAGGAAAATGAAATGAATTATTTTTTATTGTTTGGGTTGATAAAATATTACGAAAGAAAATAGAGATAAAAATTGAGAGAGAGAGAGAGAGAGAGAGAGAATTTGAGGGTGAGAAAATGGAACCCCACCAATTTGGAAGGAAAATGATAGGAAAAATTTACATTCTTTATTTTCTCTTGCTTTTCTTTTTTTGTTTCTTTTTTTTTTTCCGAACCAAACACACTACCCTTAGTGTTGACTACCAGACAGATCATTTTCTTTTCAATTCATATTTTCGTTAGGCAGTGAAGGGTTTGCCAATATGAATTTTCATGGCAAGATAAGATCTATTGCGCCATACTTGAGGGAAAGCAAGAGCGTCAGGGCAAGAGCCCATTATGTACTGAATGAGATGGAAGAGAAATGAAGGTGAAGTATCTCAATTATGAGCAAGGATCAAATTATGCTCAGTGTATCCACACTACGGGGAGTTTACTTATATATATATATATATATATATATATATATATATATATATATATATATATAAGCGAAGTGTTTTCTGCCAGAACATAAAAGGATAAAGAAAGATCACGATTAAAAGATAGGAGGTATATCAAATGGCTACGTATATGACACGTGTATATGTCAATAAAAAAAATCTTAAAACTAATAAAAATATCATAAAGATATTATTAAATGATATAAATGAGAAGCAATTTAAAAAAATTGAACTACCAAGGAGTACGAGAGACACGGGGATAACTATATATATATATATATATATATATATATATATATATATATACAAGGAAATTACCTTTCCTACTTTTTCTAATTTGGTGCTTTGCACAAAGCCAACAACTCTCTGCAAAGGCTGTGGACACCCCACCCTACCCCGCCCCCCAGCTTTCTTTCTCTTCTTCCCACTGATCCCCCTCCAGCTCCCTCTCCTTCATTATCAACAACCCATCATTTCTCTTTTAACCAACTACAAACATGTGGAGAGAACCACATCTTACTATAGTCCTCTGCCATACATACCACCCCTTCGTAGCTCCATCACTCGACACCTTTCCCCTACTCCTACTTCCAGTGAGCCCCGGACCCAGGCTTGGCTCCTCCGCACGCCAGGGAAGCTGCAGAGGCAGTTGCAATCGATGGATCATCCCTACTCCAGAACACCGCGACACCATCCACTCGAGCATCGCTGGGACTCACCATCCAGTCAGACACGCGTGCCTCAATGACGAAGGCAACAACAGCCCAAGCAGCTTACCAAGAGCTTCACCTACTCTTCCCTAGTCGAGTAGTTTCCCCGTGCAAGCTCCGCCTTCCCTGCGAGCATCGTCATCGAGCGCAACCCGACGTTCCCGTACGCAGAGACTGCACCAGCCCTTCACCGGTGCAACCATCTGCGCCTGCATCGGCAGCGAACCTGACCTCGAGCCACCATGCCATTGCTACTTTCACCACCATCACCAACGCCTATTCCAACTCCCCCACCAAGCCCTACTACTGCTCGTTCCCCGTCGGAGCTCATCAACCCTGACTACATCTCCAGTTGGGTGCATAACTCATGCCTCGCCTCACTTCGACAACTCGCTACCACCTCACGACCTCAACGTAGACTTCCCGATAAACTCAACAAGTCCACACCTCCCTTCACACAGCCTTGCCCGCATCCACCACGGCAGATCCCTCCGGTTCGTGGAGCTTGGCACGCAACCCATGCCACCATAGCCCACGCTTCCCTTAGAAACCCATTCTTCCTCAGTGTCCCCGTCGCACAACGTCGACATTGTGGTCGCCTCTATTCCTCGACGCCACTACCGTGGCTGACAACGACTCCAAACACCATCAATCACCTCGTTGAGTCTCTACAAGCCCCCAACACCACCACAATCTGTCGTCTCTAGCATCCCGAGCTAGTGTTGGCCATCCACCACAATCCCCCGCACCTTGCCAAGCTAGAGTCGTGCAACCAACGAGCAGTTCGACACCACCTCCTTATACAGTTCAACGGGCACCCATCGAACAAGCAGCTCCCTCCGGCCATGCGTGCATCCGTAGTGCCGAGAACTGCAGTACCGCACAGCAACAGAAGCAGAAATGGCAGAGGAGCGTTAGGTTTTGTGAGGTGAAGTTACTTTTGAGCCCCTTCTCCTTTTTAGTTATGCATATAGTGTACAAATGTGTATTATATATATTTGGGGTATTATATCTATTTAAATACAGGTATGCATAATATATAGGACAGGTTATATATTTATGCAATTATGTATATAAGTTATATATATGTGTTCAACTTATATAAGTATGAATTTTTATATGTATAAATATATAGATGATTTATCTATATCAATGTACATGTAAGATTATGTATATTTATGAATATTTGCCGTTGGGTTCAGAACTATATTTAGGTATATTTTTTTTTATGAAAGCTTATATATATATATATATATATGTGTGTGTGTGTGTGTGTGTGTGTGTGTGTAAGTACACTTACAAATAAATACGTTAGAAGTATTTTTTATGTTATATCTATGTTAAGTACAATTATGAAATACGTATGTATGTTTCATAATACAAAATCCAGTTTTTTTTTATATAAAGGATTATGTAAAGCCTAAGTATCCACTAAGCTAGTAAATATTTAGATTTTGGTATAAGAATATATATGGTTTATTAGCATAACCATGGTAAGTTCTTAAAATTATATAAGAATTATCTAAAGTAATTACTTTCATAAATTAACTCTAATAATAATTATATATATAACATCACTAAACTATTTTATAAACCAACCTTCATTGCTTATAAATATTTATGTATGAACTTATTTACATCTATACTATTAATTTAAGTGTTCTGAGTATATATTTAATAATACAAATAAGTTTCTTAGTATATGTAAAAAAAAAATAAGGAACTTGTGTGATACATATATATATGCGTATATATGTATGAAATTACATGTATGGTTTTATAAATAAGAGAAATTATAATGTACGGGCTATAAGTAATTATACAATTATATTGTGATTAACCTAATAGGACTTTTTGGCCACTATTATATATATATATATATAAGAAATTTCTAATCTACATAAAAGAAGTATTCACCTTTGCAAGAAAATATAGGTTGTAGGTATAGTAAATCAAGTTTGATAATATATTTCCTAAATAAGTCTAATAAGGGCTGTGTTATTTATACATGTAAGGATGTGTGATTATTGGTTGTATATCTTGGGCTCTGGTAGATTCATTGAGGACTGTAGCAACTATAGTGCCTACATAGGCCTGTATACGGTTTTTGTTACCTATAGGCTCAGCACCATTTTGGGCAAATTCCAGGCAAGTATACATTGCCTATTTTGATTTACTGTATTTATTTGTTCAGCTCAGTTTCATTATATGTTGAATGAGATACTGTTGATGTTGATTCATGTTTCTTTTTTTCAGTCTCATTACATGATATTGCATGTGTCGCATACTAGATTGTTTACACGGATTATGATATACTTGTTGATTATATTACTTGTCGGTGTCAGACTGGACATATCATAGATTCAATACGAACAGTATCACGGGGTTGGGGAGGACAGTTAGTAGGCGTATGGACTAGCCAAATTGGTAAATCGTAGTCTCCGGAGAAACTACGGGAATGATGACCCTGATGATATTTACATGCAGATACCCTCTAAAGTTTGCTGAAAGTTACGGACGTTTTTACTTGTTTTTATATGTTTGTCGGTATATCAGGCGATGGTCGCTAGCCGCGCGATATGTCGATTGTTGATATATGTCAGCATATATACGTGCCTCTAGCCTTGAGCTATGTCACATCATATTTAGCCTATCCCGTCCATACGTCGAACTCGGTCCTCAAGTGCATTTCACGTAGTTGGTAACAATGTTTCTTCATTCATCAGTTAGTTCTTACATGAGTTATCAGTTGTCATATTTTGGTCCATGCATGATATTTACTGTTTATCATTACGACATGTTATTATGTATCTTGTTACGTCCCTATGAGGACCTGGTTCCTTTCTAGGTCATTGTTGAGTGCTGACATAGGATTATTGGGGGTATTATTGGGATTTTAGGTATCGTTACTTGATGCCTTCTTCATTACTCTTTCGCAGATATTTTTTGTTCTCTAGATTACAATATTATATAGATAGAGTTGTGGATATACTTTACATAGATTTTGGATATTATATCGGATTCTGGACAGCGTAAGTACGCTTCGACGGGTCCATTAAATTGAAAAAATCCTTCGGAGTCGAACCAGCTGGCCATTGCCATGTGGCTTGTCCCGCGTATTTTGAAACTGGGACGTGACACACACACACACACACACACACACACACACACACACACATATATATATATATATATATATATATATATATATACTCAGTGTAGCAAGCTAGCCAGAGGTTGTGGTGATGGCAAAGACATTGTGGTGATCAATGACAGGATATGAGCCCTGTGGAGGGAGTGCATTGGTATATGGAAGCTCGAGTCAGATTGGCAACTACGGTCTGGCATGTTTGGAAGGAGAGGAACAAACTTATTTTTGAGGGTTTGTATACTTTCCTAATTGGGATCTTACACAATATAGAGTTTGGCGTGGCAGAGAGATGATCTGTCACTAAGACATGTATGAGTTGTATTTGTTTAGTTGAATAAAATTATCCATTTTTCAAATATATATATATATATATATATATGAGAAGGGATCCGGATTCCCGCATTTATGCATCCCCTCATGTCCCCAAGATAGCAGTCGTTGAATCTTGTTTAAGTCATCTAATCTTAACCGTTCATTTGAATCATTCAAATCAATGGTTAAGATTAGATAACTTAACAAGATCCAACTGTTGTGATCATATAATGCTTTGGGGATACAAAAATATGGGGATCCCGATCTCTCTCTCATATATATATATATATATATATATATATATATATATATATATATATATGAACATATATATTTATGAGCATATATATATTTATAAGTTTGACAGGCTAATGTTTCCATGTTTCCAGGTTTCATTCCAAATTGTGTGCCAACATTCAACAAAAGATGCTCTACTACACCTTCACATTTGTCAATCGGGTCTAGCAGCTAGATTTAGAGTACATCAATATGATATCTTATGTTTCCTAGAAGTAGGGAGTATTGGGGTTTATTTGAAATTGGTCAATAGTAACCCGGTCCCACCACTCCATGACGTGGCAAACCCAAGTGTTTGTATTTCAATATACGAGTTATAAGGCATGTGCGAAGTGCGAAGTGGACAAAGTGGCGCTTTAATAGTTCATGTTGCACTTCGTACGTACGCATCGGATGCAATGTTCAGCGCCATCTCACACAATTCATCGTCGTTTTGCACGATCAACGTTGTCTCGCGCTTTCAGCGCTGTTCAACACCGTTCCATGTCGTTTCCTGTGTTCAGTGTTGTTCCGCGGCATTTCACACATTCAACGTTGTTCCGCGGCGTTCCGCGTCCTCTACGCATTCAACGGCTGCGTGGTTTTTGTGGGGTCTCATGTTTTATTGTTGTTTTCTTCTATTGCTATGGAGCGGTTTAGCTTTGTAATTGTCTTATTAATAGAGAGTTACTGCCGGTTACTGCCCAATTAATGGGGATTAATTCCATAGTTATCTGTCCATATTGTTAGTTGATATAGTTACTGCTAGTAACCATCCACTTAATGGAGATTAATTCTATGGTTATCCGTCCACATTGTCAATTGGCGGTTAAGGGTGCTAAGGGGTTGGCTCTCCTATATATATTCAGTCTTTTGCACTAGTGTGGAGACTAGAAGGAGAGGATTTTCTGAGAGAAACAACAACAACAACAACAACAATAACAAGAGCACTGTCCAGACTCTGTCTGATGTAACGTAAAGCAAGATGACAAGGAGCATTCCAGAAGTTCTTCCGATTTTGCTAGTTCCTGTGAACGGAATGACAAAAAGGGTCGAATCTCGCTTTGAGCAACGATGATCTTCGTCACCCCCGCCAGGAGTTTCATCAACAAGTTTATGAATTCTGAAGATTTGTTTTCACAGTAGCTGTGTTGTAGTTTGAGAGCTTTGCCCTTTTAGTAATTTTAATTGCTCGTCTTTCGACGGTAAATCGCACAGCCCTTGCAAGTTTACTTGCTATTATCACCACTTCGGTGGTTGAAGATTGTTTAAGACTTGTACGGATTTCCCTCAATTTCAACAACAGGGAGTTCAAACCACAAACCACAAACCGGGCAGTAAAAAATCAAGAATCTAGTTGAGGCTAACAGTAAACCTGTTCATGATCATAGAGCTTGCAACTTTGCTTTATAAATTGATGGACATATTCATTCCTTAAGTGATCAATCAATCAGGTTGGAGTCCAGTCACTGAGGCAACAATGTCAGGGTACAAGTACTGATTGCAGAAGTCGCATTAGTGTCAAAATCCAGAGAGTAAGTGTGCAAGATTTGGAGTGAGGAGTATGATCGAATATGTAAGATGCAATAATAACAAACAAGGAAGGAAGGAAGATGAAATGTATAGAGCAACCTGGAGTTGTGATAGCTCCTCTAGGAACTCGGGAGGGCAGATGTCCGGCCTGGTGGAGAGACCCTGTCCTATCTTGACGAAGGTCGGTCCCAACCTGGTGAAGATATTCCTGAGCGCCACAGCTCTCTGGCGCTTCCTCGGCGGATCGAGAATGCCTCGCTTGTTGTCTAGGAAGAGACCGAGGGAGAAGGTCCCGAGCGCGGTCAAGATGTCGATGGCCCTGAGCGCAACCTTGATCGGACGGGAGGAATATTTGAGGGAGAGGAACTCGGGGGTGTATACGGAAGCATTCGACGCGCGGGCCATGGCCCTGCCTTCCGCCTGCATATCTTCGGCCCTGTCAATTCTTCTTGCTGCTGTTGCTTCCACCACAATACCATTCCCCTCTTCTTCTTCTTCTACTACTTTCAAAGAAGAAGAAGAAGAATCTGAGGGTCTTCTATTTCCTCCTCCTCCTCCTCTTGTTGTTGTTCTTGTTGTCTCGACTAGAGCTGCTCGTGGGAGGAGCAGAAGCCTCGACCTGGCTCCATCACAGATCCCCTTCCTCCTCCTCCTGATGCTACTGCTCCTGTTGTTGTATCCCGCCGACGAACAACAAGGGACGGACACAGCAGCAGCAGTAGCAGCAGCAGCAGCGACCACCACCACCATCACCGTCTGTCTTGTTGTTGCTGCGACTGCTAGCGTTGGATTGCAGTTACAGTTAGACAAAGGAAAGCCGGCAGCTCGCTGCTCTCCTCCTTTCTTGTCCTTGCTCAAACCACTCTATGGGGATCGAGGATGTGGAACAACATGTCTCACGAAATTGTTTTTATTTTGTTAGGACGTTTTTTAACTTTTTATTACACCACCACAAATTATACACGTGCCCTACACGCTTACGCTTGTTAGGTATGAAAACACATCCGTATATTTAATCTTACTCCAAAAATAAAGTACATTAAACGTATATTTTCGAGACTTCAAATTTTAAGACAAATATCTAAATGGAATATCTCGGGAATAAAAACTGTAGAGGAGATGTATGCCTAGAGTCGGTTACATTGCATCCATAAATTGTTGACTGATCTGATCATCTTGAAATTAATAGGTGTATACCCGTTACGATTAAAATGCTAAAACCGTTAGAATGAACATAGAAGAAAAAAAAAGAAAAAAAAATAGAAAAAAATATCTTATTCGTGTAATCACATAGTGGGAGACAAAAGTCTTATTTAAACAATCCAATAAAGGTATAATATTAATCTATAACCAATGTGGGACTAAAATACAAATTAAAAATCTAACATTTAGTAACCCACATTATAACACTTTCCCTTTGGATGACCACCATCTCTAAGTCTATTGCCTCGTTAAAACATTGCCAAAAAAATCTATTAGGACAAAACATGTGCGAAAGAAATGAGTACAATCTTTAGGATGACTTAGATAGGTGTTTGACACGCTTAATGTTGCCTCATTAAAACATTGTCAGAAAAAATACAATGAAAAAAAATTCATGACTAAGGAAAAAGAGTACAACGCGTTATAGTCCATATAAAATGTATCTCCCCCTAAAAACAATCACTCCCCCTAATGATGTTGATCATGAACAGTCAGCTGATAAAGATGTCGCATTCCAATTCCATGAACTAGTTTCTGAAAAGTTGACTTTGGCAACGATTTGGTGAACAAGTCTGCAAGATTATCACTTGAGCGAACTTGTTGGACGTCAATATCAAAGTTCTTCTGAAGCTCATGAGTATAGAAAAAACTTCGGTGAGATGTGCTTGGTCCTGTCTCCTTTAATGAATCCACCTTGAATTTGTGCAATACATGTTGCAGTATCCTCATGAATAACAGTTGGAGTATCTGTGGTAGGGGAAAAGTGACAGGAGCTACGAATGTGTTAAATCAACAATCTCAGCCAAATACATTCTCTACTTATTTCATGGAGAGCCAATATTTCTGAGTGATTTGAGGAGGTAGCAACCATTGTCTATTTTGTTGAACGCCAAGAAATAACTGTATTGTTATTAAGAAACACATATCCAGTTTGTGAACGACCTTTACGGGAATCAGATAAATAACCTTAATCTACAAAGCCAACTAGATTCGCGATGTTAGATAAACCACAAGTATAAAATAATCACATATATGTAGTTCCACGAAGATATCTCATCACATGTTTAATGCCATTCCAATGTCTGCGAGTTGGCACCGAGCTATATCTAGCCAACAGATTGATAGAGAATGATATGTCTGGCCTTGTACATTGTGATAGATACATTAATGCCCCAATGGCACTAAGGTACGGTACTTCGGGTCCTAGCATCATTTCATTGTCGTCCTTAGGACGATATGGATCTTTATTGATATATAAAGATCGAACAACCATTGGAGTGCTAAGGGGATGAGCTTTATCCATATTAAACTGTTTCAATATATTTTTTGTGTATTTGGATTGATGCACTAAAATTCTATTAGTGCAATGCTCAATTTGTAATCCGAGACAATATTTCGTGTCTCCGAGATCTTTCATCTCAAACTCATTTTTCAGATAGTTTGCAGTATCATTGATTTCATGTCTTGTCCCAATCAAGTTTATGTCATCGACATATACTGCAACTATAGCGTTTCTTTATGAAGACACATGGGCATATAGGATTATTATCATATCCCTCCCTTTACATATATTTACTAAGACGGTTGTACCACATCCTTTGGGATTGTTTCAAACTGTACAATGAACGTCTTAGCTATATTGAATGCATTTTCTTAGTTTTTGAGCTGGGTAGGTTAAATCCATCTGGAATTTTCATATAGATATCGCTATCTAAATCACCATATAGATAGGCTGTTACAACGTCCACAAGTCTCATGTCCAACTTTTTCTCAACTGTCAGACTTATCAAATAACGGAACGTTGTTGCATCCATTACGGGAGAATACGTCTCTTCGTATCAATCCCGGGTCTCTGAGAAAACCCTTGTGCCACTAATGTCACTACCACATTTTCTAGAAAAGTATATTTTAGTCATTTGGTAATTAATTAAATATTGTGCATGTTAAATATTTATTTATTGTATTATTATTTATTGTTAGCTTGTTAGATTTATTTTTGGACTTGTGTTAGTGGACCTGACTAGTTTAGATTAGATCCATGGACCAACATTTAATTCTAGTTAGAATTGAGCCCAATATGTAAACCCCCATTTCTGAAAACCGTATTAATTAGTTAATTATGGTAATTATGAATAGAAGGAATAGATTTTTTATTAATTTTCATTTGAGGTGTTGGTGCAATTAGAGGATTTATGGAGCTCTTATAAATTTTTCTAAATTATTCATGTAAGAGACCATTTGGACAGTTGCTGGCTTAAACGTATGCACCAAAATAGAAGTTCTTATTGGATCAAACCCAAACCCGCAACCCGTTAAACACCCTGCGTAAAACAAGAAGTAAGGAAACAACAGCAGCTTACCACCCCCGCGTAAACCAAAACAAAGTAAAGGAAGAAAGAAATTCCCCGCGTATATTTTTTCTTCTCCGCGCGTAAATGAAACAACAGCAGTAGCAAACCCGCGCGTATAACTCATGCGCGTAAACTCTCTCCACCGCTTCCTACTTCATCTGCGCGTAAAAGCCCAACCCGCCTAATTCCTTCTCTACGCGTAAAACAAACCCATGCGTAAATTCCTATACTGCGTGCAAAACAAACATCACCGCCTCATTACCTGTTATTACTAAAATAACCCTCAGCCGAAACCTAAACCAATAAAAGAGAAACATCAGCAGCAGTAGTTTCTTAACCAGTAAGTAACTCACACCGCCTCTTATCACTATATATATATATGTGTGTTACTACAACTCTTCCAAACCCTAACCCCACTTCTCCTTACAACGAACTAAAACACTGTATTGGACGTTACACTCTTCAGGACTTTTGCTTGGCAAGTATACCTTGCCATTGTACTGTTATTTACATTCCAGTTGATACCTGCATATTTAATTCTGCTTATATAGATGTTCATTTATGTAGAATTTGGATCTATTTTATGAGACCACCCCAGGATTATGGAGCATCATTAGATTCATTGGCTGTGACACAGTTGTTATACGAGTTATGAGTCTCATATAGTTCACGGACTGCGTGACAGGTCTGGCCTCATGTACGTATTAGCCATACGTTATGAATAACTGCTAATAGAAACTTTGCATGCTAGTAGACCTGGCAGTTATTAGAGGTATTATCGTGTCATGTATATGGCATGCTTAGAGCATGGGGTGGGGAGAACAACAAGTAAGGCATTTGGGCTCCTTTGCACTTTTTTCTTCTGTAACCCGGAAGCTCCACTGGAGATACGGGCGGTGATGACCCATTTATTTTCAATTGGCGGCCTCTGTCGTTCAAAAGACGACATACTTTGAGGCCCCTGATTCTCCGAGAGAGTCATGTCAATCCCATATTTTTAGCCAGATAGCCCACTTGGTGGAAAGTTGTTCTCAATCTACATTCACTTAGACGGTTAGGCGACCCGTTGGATGTTTATATTTTAGTACTTTAATGGCATGTTTATATGTATCTTGTTATGTCCCTCTGAGGACCTGGTCCCTTTCCAGATATGGATGAGCAGGAGTACCCACAGGAGTACGACCCTGGACCTGACTCCACGTACCTGACTGAGGAGGCCTTACCCTCAGAGTACCTGTAATTTTGTTACCACTGTTCAGATATTTTATTGCTACTTCAGTATAGTCATTTTGTAGTGGATTTGTTTCCACCCGACTATCAGACTTGATTCTCATTTTGGATATTCAGTATTATTCAGCCCTTTGTTACTAGTGATTATTTGTGCTGTGGATGAGATATAGATTGTGTATGACTTGTTGTGACAGTATATTGCCACTGGTGGATTGGATATTCATGTACAGCGTACGTATGTATATGTTTTCCATATATTGGAGTTCGTATACATACGGCTGGGCGTGTTACGTATTCCTAGTCCTACGTATTTTGGGACTGGGGCATGACATGTTTTTAGTGGTGGCCCATGCAGGTCAAGAATATATTGTCTTGGTTACGTAACTGTACCAAACAAGCCTGCGTATAGGAATAGAGAATAAGGATCTCATTCACACTTGACTAAACCTCATTCTTCCTTTCAACCATCCTATATTTGGATAAACCAGAGTTTACGCCAGAAATCCTTTACGCTGTGACCAGGGATCTCTATTTATAGGGATCAAACAAAGTGACTGTCTTGTTGGCGTAAAAAGCCAAGATATGAAGAAAATTGCCAACTTTACGCCGCAGTAAATGACAACTGCTACCCACGTTTCCTTAGTCTTCATAATCCTGCGTATGACAAGTCATACAAACACCCCAGCGTAAACTTGAGGAATTATGAATAATAGTTAACCAGTGTAGAATAGCCTGATTAGGCGTAAAGTGTAAAGATGGTGATGTGATGCATATTTGTCACAGACTTAGCTTTCCCAGCCATGACCAATTAGAACCGAATCTCATGCATTAAATGCAGAGATATGCCTCAAGCCCTGTGCAAGAAACATCTTTTGACTTAGCATTTGATTTTGTCTTCTCCTGAACGTAAAACTCATTTCTATAAGCAGCGTATTTCGAAGACCCCATTTCCTTCCTTATAGATGCGTAAAAATGACTTATATCCAATCTGTTACTAAACGACAACCTGGATCTCTGTGCAAATAATCATTACAGCCGTCCTCTCGATCGTTGTGCAGGTACTTTTGTCAGATGTCAGGATCACTGATTTGTCTAACAAATTCACCCGAGGAATTACAAAGAGTTTAACGTACGACCTTACACGCAGTAATTCTTTACGCACAGACCTTTTACGCAATAGAATATAGTAGATTTTACGCGTAGACTTTACGTAGTGAAGTATAGCAGACTTTACGCCAGAAGACTTTACGCCAGAAGAATAGCAATCTCTTACGCGTATAATTTTTATGCCGACTTTACTCGGGGAGATTTTATGCGCAGACTTTTCCCAGAGCCATGTTTTACGCCAAAACTTCCTTGATTCTCTGATTTACGCGAATAGCTCCAAAACCATGTTTTACGCTGACAGTTTTGAATCTATGTTTTCTGCGGGCAAATTCCTCAGCGTATTTCATGCTACTATACCATATTTAATGTTTGCATCCTGTTTGATTCCTGTACCTCTTCTAAACGTTGTGTACATCACCTGCAGAAAGATGGATATGCAGAAGGGATGTACTACCACCAATGATGACACAACTCCTGGAGTCAATGGTCAGACTCAGGGAGAGACCTCAGCAAATCCTAGACTTCCTGGACCAGATTGACAGATTCACAATCCAGTTCCATCTGATATTCCCGTTCCACCTAATGGGAACTTTCCAGTATCATCGACATCGCAGGATGGCCAGGCATAACTGTTCCAATTCTTCCAAATGATAATGCAGGAACAGCGACAACAGGCCGCCACAATAGCTGCATAGCAGAGGCAGCAAGCAGCAGAACAAAGACAGGAGTTCTTAGCAGCACTGGAGAGAATGGCTGCAAGGACTACTGTACCAGCTCAAGTACTAGCTCTAGAACCTCGAGCTAGAGTTGGTTCAGTAAAGGACTTTATACAGATGGGTCTGAGGCCGTACAAAGGCATTGAAGGTCTAGAGGAAACTACCAACTGGATCACTCACACTCGGAAGTTATTAGAGGCATCACAGCTACCTACAGAGCTGTGGATGACGGGTGTAAGGACGCTTCTTGATGGTAATGCTCACCACTGGTGGGAATCCATGGAGCACCAGCTGGGTACATACCAGACATGGGAGCAATTCCTAGAGTGCTTTGAGAGAAAGTACTTCCCGGACACCGTCATAGATGCATTGTACGATCAGTTTCTCCACCTGGAGCAGGGAAACAGAACAGTGGACGAATATGATGCTGAGTTTAGTCGCCTTAATAAATATGGCGCTGCTTTGATACCAGATGACTTGGCCAAGGCTAAGAAATTTTACCACGGACTGACTCAGGAGCTACAACACTACACTAGCTCACAGTCCCGGATCTCTTATGCTGAACTTCTGACAGAAGCCAGATTGCAAGAAACCATTACCAGAGGAAAAGGAGGTCCACTGAGGACACAACAAGGACCAGCAAGAGCACAACAAGGGGAACCTATCAGACGTCCCTTGGCACAGCAGCATCAGCAACACAGAGCCGGACCATACCAGATTTCGGAGAAACTCTAATGTAATTATTGTGGGTAAATCGAACACATTTTGCGGGACTGTCGGAATCGCTTAGGACAGTGTTTACAATGTGGTTCCGGATAACATTTGGCTAGAGATTGTCCAAGACAATAGACATTGACCCTAGCACCACCAGTACAGAGACTAGCACTTCCAGCGCCAAAGCCAGCTCAACAGATGGCTAGACCAGGAGCACCTCGACCTCCAGCGGCAGGAGGATTTTAGCGATGACCACCGCTACCTACACAGGAAGATCAATTCGCGAGGGCCAGACAGGGACAACCACATAGGAATGGGTAAGCTTTTGCTATGGAAGTGGATGACATGAGTCAGGAGATTGATGTCATAGCAGATATCACTCTTGCTTTTACTTTTCCTGCTGTGACATTGTTTGATACGGGAGCCACACACTCATTCATATCATCTAGTTTTATTGCCAAACACAATATTACCTTTATACCTTTACCTAGTTATATTAGAATTCTTACCGGAGGAGGAGTGGTACCTATTAGTAAGAATTGTAGATCATGTCCTATAATGATACATGGTAGAGAAATGAATGCCCGACTCTTAGTCCTTCCTATGCCAACTTTTGATATTGTGCTTGGAATGGACTGGCTGATCAAGTACCACGCTTTCTTCGATTGCTTTGGAGGAAGCATTCTTTTTAAGGTACCCGGCCAACCTGAGCTTGAGTTTACACGAGGATCCACAGAAATCCTTGATGGTATGCAGCTCGCAATGGACGATGTTGTCTATTATCCCATTATTTCAGAAATCCCAGATATTTTTCCAAAAGAATTGCCAGGACTACCCCCAGACAGAGACGTAGAATTCTTATTTGAATTAACACCGGGAGCAGCATCCATAGCATCACATATTTATAGACTGGCGAAGAAAGAGATGGATGAACTGAAGACACAATTAAAAGAACTAGAAGAGAAAGGTTTCATCCGACCAAGTGCATCACCCTGGGGAGCACCAGTATTGTTTGTACCAAAGAAGGATGGATCAGTGCGTATGTACATTGACTATAGAGCCTTGAATGCAGTAACAGTGAAGAATAAATATCCATTGCCACGCATTGATGACCTATTTGATCAGCTTAGTGGAGCCAAGATGTTCTCAAAGATAGATTTGAGATCAGGATATCACCAGGTAAAGGTACGGAAGGAGGACATCCCGAAGACCGTATTCCGGACAAGATATGGGCACTATGAGTTTCTGGTCATGCCATTTGGATTGATCAATGCTCCAGCTATCTTTATGGACTTAATGAATCGAGTCTTCCATCAGTATTTGGACCAATTCATGGTCGTCTTCATAGATGATATACTTGTCTATTCGAAGAGCCACAAGGAGCACGAGAAGCACCTACGAATTGTTCTAGAGACATTAAGGAGAGAGCAGTTATATACGAAGCTCAGTAAATATGAGTTCTTGGACAGGGTTTCATTTTTTGGACATGTTGTCACAGGAAATGGTATTTCTATTGATCCAGAAAAGATTTCGACAGTCGAGACATGGCCTGTTCCTAAATCAGCAGCAGAGGTGTGAAGTTTTCTTGGACTTGCGGGATATTACCGACGGTTCATGGAGGACTTCTCAAGGATAACAACACCTATGACTCGGTTAACTTACAAAGATCAAGAGTTCATATGGACCAACGAGTGTCAAGCCGCTTTCGAAGAATTGAAGAAACGACTAACTACAGCACCCGTATTGACTATTCCATCAGGATCAGGAGGCTATGTGATTTACAGTGACGCATCAGGGAAAGGCTTGGGATGCGTATTGATGCAGCATGGCAAGGTGATTGCATATGCATCCAGGCAGTTACGAGTGCATGAGAAGAATTATCCAACTCATGACTTGGAACTTGCAGCCGTTGTATTTGCTCTGAAGTTATGGAGACATTACTTATATGGGGAACGAGTGGAAATATATACAGACCACAAAAGCCTCAAGTATGTCTTCACGTAGAAGGAGTTAAATATGAGGCAACATAGATGGCTCGAGTTGATGAAAGATTTTGAGATAAAGCTACATTATCACCCTGGCAAGACTAACGTTGTAGCAGACGCGTTAAGCCAAAAACCAGTAGCTTATTTCTTAACAGCACAGAGGGAATTATTAAAGGACTTGTAAGGTCTTGGCATTGAAGTAATTTTACCCGGAGCAGACGGGACACTAACCAATTTACAAGTACAATCATCACTAGTAGAAAGAATCAAGGCAGCATTGTCCACAGACGCCAAATTCAGAAGATTAAAGGAAAGGACAGAGGCCGGAGAGCAGACCGGACTGCGCATCCATGATGATGGGATATTACGATGTGGTGATCGTCTTTATGTTCCAAATGGAGAGATTCGACAGGAGCTGATGACAGAAGCCCATAGTTCAATATATTCTATTCATCCTGGAGGAACCAAGATGTATCGAAATTTACGACAGCACTTCTGGTGGCATGGAATGAAAAAAGAGATAGCTCGCTTTGTAGCTAAATGTTTGGTATGTCAACAAGTAAAGACAGAGCACCAGAGAACAGCAGGGTTATTGCAACCACTTCCGATCCCAGAGTGGAAGTGGGAGCACATCACTATGGACTTCGTCACGGGTTTTTCCAAGAGTCCAAATGGAAGAGATGCAGTATAGGTAATAGTGGACCGACTCACCAAGTCAGCCCATTTCTTGCCTTTTAGAATTGGCCAATCTACAGAAGCTTTGGATGACTTATATATGAGGCAGATTGTAAGACTGCACAGCATACCGGTAAGCATTGTATTAGACAGGGATTCACGCTTTACATCACACTTTTGGAGGAGAATTCAAGAGAGCCTTGGAACTCGTCTAAAGTTTAGTACATCTTATCACCCGCAAACAGATGGGCAGTCAGAGCGTACTATTCAAACATTGGAGGATATGTTAAGGGCTTGTATGTTAGACTTTGGAGGATCATGGGAGGACCACCTATATCTTATGGAATTTTCTTACAACAATAGCTATCAGGCGTACACATACTGTCACAACAAGTCATACACAATCTATAGCTATTGTTGTAAGAAAACTCCACAAGGTATATGTGGTCCTCCTATGATCCTCCAAAGTCTAACATACAAGCCCTCAACATATCCTCCAATGTCTGAATAGTACGCTCTGACTGCCCATCTGTCTGCGGGTGATAAGATGTACTGAACTTCAGACGATTTCCAAGACTCTCTTGCATGCTCCTCCAAAAGTGTGATGTAAAGCGTAAATCCCTATCTAATACAATGCTGACTGGTATGCCGTGCAACCTCATGATCTACCTCATATATAAGTCAGCCAAAGCTTTTGTAGATTGGCCAACTCTAAAAGGTAAGAAATGCGCTGACTTGGTGAGTCTATCTACTATTATCCATACTGCATCTCTTCCACTTGGACTCTTGGGAAAACCCGTGACGAAGTCCATAGTGATGTGCTCCCACTTCCGCTCTAGAATCGGGAGTGGTTGCAATAACCCTGCTGTTCTCTGGTGCTCCGCCTTTACTTACTGACATACCAAATATTTAGCTACAAAGCGAGCTATCTCTCTTTTTATTCCATGCCACCAAAAGTGATGTGGTAAATCACGATACATCTTGGTGCCTCCAGGATGAATAAAATATATCGAACTATGAGCTTCTGTTATCAGCTCATGTCGAATCTCTCCATTGGGAACATATAGACGATCACCACATCGTAAAGTCCCGTCATCATGAATGCGCAGTCCTGTCTGCTCTCCGGCCTCTGTCCTTTCCTTTAATCTTCGGAATCTGGCATTTGTAGGCAAAGTTGTCTTGATCCTCTCTACTAGTGATGATTGTACTCGCAAGTTGGCTAGTGTCCCATCTGTTTCGGGTAATATCACTTCAATGCCAAGACCTTGCAAGTCCTTCAATAATTCTCTCTGTGTCGTCAAGAAATAAGCTGCTGGTGTCCGGCTTAACGCGTCTGCTACAACGTTAGCCTTGCCTGGGTGATAATGTAGCTCTATCTTGAAATCTTTCATCAACTCGAGCCATCGACGTTGCCTCATATTTAACTCCTTCTGCATGAAGACATACTTGAGGCTTTTGTGGTATATATAAATTTTCACTCGTTTCCCATATAAGTAATGTCTCCATAGCTTTAGAGAAAATACAACGGCTGCAAGTTCCAAGTCATGAGTTAGATAATTCTTCTCATATACTCGTAACTGTCTAGATGCATATGCAATCACCTTGCCATGCTGTATCAATACGTATCCCAAGCCTTTTCCTGATGCGTCACTGTAGATCACATAGCCTCCTGATCCTGATGGAATAGTCAATACTGGTGCTGTAGTCAGTCGCTTCTTCAACTCCTCGAAAGCGGCTTGACACTCGTTGGTCCATATGAACTCTTGATCTTTGTAAGTCAACCGAGTCATAGGTGTTGCTATCCTTGAGAAGTTCTCCACAAACCGTCGGTAATATCCCGCAAGTCCAAGGAAACTTCTCACCTCCGCTGCTGATTTAGGAACAGGCCATGTCTCGACTGCCGAGATCTTTTCTGGATCAACAAAAATACTATCTCCTGTAACAACATGTCCAAGAAATGAGACTCTGTCCAAGAAGAACTCACATTTATTGAGCTTTGTATATAACTGCTCTCTCCTCAAGGTCTCTAGAACAATCCGCAGGTGCTTCTCGTGCTCCTCGTGGCTCTTTGAATAGACAAGTATATCATCTATGAAGACGACCACGAACTGGTCCAAATACTGATGGAAGACTCGATTCATTAAGTCCATAAAGATAGCTGGAGCATTGGTCAATCCAAATGGCATGAACAGAAACTCGTAGTGCCCATATCTTGTCCGGAATACGGTCTTCGGGATGTCCTCCATCCGTACCTTCACCTGGTGATATCCCGATCTCAAATCTATCTTCGAGAATATCTTGGCTCCACTAAGCTGATCAAATAGGTGATCAATGCGTGGCAATGGATATTTATTCTTCACAGTCACTGCATTTAAGGCTCTATAGTCAATGCACATATGCACTGACCCATCCTTCTTTGGTACAAACAACACTGGTGCTCCCCAGGATGATGCACTCGGTCGGATGAAACCTTTCTCTTCTAGTTCTTTCAACTGTGTCTTCAGTTCATCCTTCTTTGCCAGTCTATAAATATGTGATGCTATGGGTGCTGCTCCCGGTGTCAATTCAATTAAGAATTCTACGTCTCTATCTGGGGGTAGTCCTGGCAATTCCTCTGGAAAGACGTCTTAAAATTCTGAAATAATGGGGTGATAAACAACATCGTCCATTGCGAGCTGCATAACATCAAGAATTTTTGTGGATCCTCGTGCAAACTCAAGTTCAAGCTGGCCGGGTACCTTAAAAAGAATGCTTCCTCCAAAACAATCGAAGAAAGCGTAGTACTTTCTTAGCCAGTCCATTCCAAGCACAATATCAAAAGTTGGCATAGGAAGGACTAAGAGTCGGGCATTCATCTCTCTGCCACTTATCACTATAGGACACGATCTACAAATTCGACTAACAGGTACAACTCCTCCTCCGGTAAGAATTATAATACAACTAGGTAAAGGTGTAGAGGCAATATTTTGTTTGGCAATAAAACTAGATGATATGAATGAGTGGGTGGATCCCATATCAAACAATGTCACAGCAGGAAAAGTAAAAACAAGAGTAATACCTGCTATGACATCAACCTCCTGATCCATGTCAACCATTTCCAATACAAAAGCTTGTCCGTTTCTCTGTGGTTGTCTCTGTCTGGCCCTCGCGAACTGATCCTCCTGTGTAGGTAGCGGTTGTCCTTGTTGAAATCCTCCTGCTGCTGGAGGTCGAGGTGCTCCTGGTCTAGTTATTTATTGTGCTGGCTTCGGTGCTGGAAGCGCTAGTCTCTGTACTGGCGGTGGAAGTGTCTGCTGCATTGGGCAATTTATTGCCAGGTGCTGTCCGGAACCACATCTCATACACTGTCCCAAACGGGTCCGACAGTCTCTTGAGATATGCCCGCGTCTCCCATAATAATTATATTGGGGCTTCTCTGGAATCTGGTATGGTCCTGCTCTGTGTTGGTACTGTTGTTGCTGAGCTAAAGGACGTCTGATAGATCCTCCTTGTTGTGTTCTTGCTGGTCCTTGCTGCGTCCTCAGCTGACCTCCTTTTCCTCTGCTGATGGTTTCTTGCAATCTGGCTTCTGTTAGTAACTCGGCATAAGAGATCCGGGACTGTGAGCTTATGTAATGTTGGAGCTCCTAAGTCAGTCCGTGATGAAACCTCTTAGCCTTGGCGAAGTCATCTGGTATCAGGGCAGCGCCATATTTACTAAGGCGACTAAACTCGGCATCATACTCGTCCACTATTCTGTTCCCCTGCTCCAGGTGGAGGAACTGATCGTACAATGCTTCTCTGACGGTGTCCAGAAAGTACTTCCTTTCAAAGCACTCCAAGAACTGCTCCCAAGTCTGGTATGTACCCAACTGGTGCTCCATGGATTCCCACCAGTGATGAACATTACCATCTAGAAGCGTCCTTACACCCGTCATCCACAGCTCTGCAGGTAACTGCGATGCTTCCAATAGATTCTGGGTGTGAGTGATCCAGTTGGTAGTCTCCTCTGGGCTCTCAATGCCTTTGTACGGTTTCGGACCCATCTGTATAAAGTCCTTTACTGAACCAACTCTAGCTCGAGGTACTGGAGCTAGTGCTTGAGCTGGTACAGTAGTCTTTGCAGCCATCCTCTCAAGTGCTGCTAGAAACTCTTGTCTCTGTTCTGCTGCTTGTTGCCTCTGCTCTGCAGCTAGTATGGCGGCCTGTTGTCGCTGTTCCTACATTATCATCTGGAAGAATTGGAATAGTTATGCCTGGCCATCCTGCGGTGTCTATGAGACTGGAAGGTTTCCATTAGGTAAAACGGGAATATTTCCATTAGGTAAAACGGGAATATCAGATGGAACTGGATTATGAATCTATCCATCTGGTCCCGGAAGTCTAGGAATTATTGAGATCCCTCCTTGAGTCTGACCATTGACTCCAGAAGTTGTGTCGCCATCGACGACAGTACATCCATTATGTATATCCATCTCTCTGCAGATGATGTACGCAACGATTAGAATAAGTACAGGAATCAAACAAGATGCAAGCATTAAATAGAATGTAGAAGCATGAAATATGCTGGAAAATTATCCGAGTATTACATGAAGTCCCTCCCTGCATAAAACAGAGCTTCAAGGTTGTTTGGCGTAAAGTAGGGCTTCAGAGCTGTCCGCGTAAAGCAAAGATTCAAGGCAGTTTGGCGTAAAGTAGGGCTTCAGAGCTATATATATATATATATATATATATATATATATATATATATGTTGGTATTTTTATGTATACATATAGAGAGATGTCCATATGTATGTGTGTATGTTTATATATGTATACATTGATTTGTGTATCTATATATAGGTATGTGTGTATATAGATAAGTATAGTATCTCTAAATGTTTGTATATATGTATATATTCTGATATGTATCTATATATATATATATATATATATATATATATATATATATATATATATATATATATATATATATATATATATGTGTGTGTGTGTGTGTGAGAGAGAGAGTGGTTATACATATATATGTATATAGTTATATATAAGTATATATATATATATATATATATATATATATATATATATATATATATATATATATATATATATATATATATATATATATATATATATATATGTGTGTGTGTGTGTGTGTGTGTGTGTGTGTATGTGTGTGTGTGTGTGTGTGTGTGTGTGTATGGATGTGTGTTTGTATTAGTTGTGTGTGTGCAGTTTTCAGTAAGCAGAGCAGTGCCATAGTGTCAGGCAAAACAGCGCAGCACAGCGCTGCAGCGAGCAGCTAACAGCGAACGCAGCACAACGCAACACAGTACAGCGTTGCAGCGAGCCTGCAACAGCTAGCAGTGAACGCAGCACAGCACAACAGCGAGCCTGCAGCAGCTAGCAGCGAACGCAGCGCAGCGCAACACAGCGCTGCAGCGAGCCTGCAGCAGCTAGCAGTGTGCAGCAACAGCGTGCAGCGAGCATCAGCCTTTGCACAAGCAGCAGCGGCAAGCGAGCCGCAACAATAGCCATGTACACGAGCAACGCAACAACTATAGTTTATAGCAGCTGTGCACAATTTTAGCAGCAATAACATGCAGTATCAGCAGCAGTGAATCGAGGTAGTACAATAGTAGCAAGGTAAGAGGGTTACTAGTTTAGTTAGTTATTCTTTTGATTCATTAGTTGGCCTATTGATAGTTTAGTTTAGTAGTTTAGTTTACTAGTTAGATTAATAGTTTAATTAAGTTAGTTACTTGTTATATAGTATATAGATATATGTATACATATTGCTATCTAGATAATTATATGTGCATTGTTATTTAATAGTTAGATATGTATATACTTGTTAGATTAGTAGTTATATGTAGGTATGTAGTATTGTATCTAGGTATGGATATGTTAGTGGTAAGTTAGTGTAGTAGTATATGTATATAAGTATTGTATATTAGGTAGTTAGTAGTATTTTAATAGTTTAGTTAATGTTAAGTATATAGCTAGTGTATTGGTATGTTAGTTATAGTTTAGTTTTAGTAGTTAGCTATATAATAAGATTTGTATTACCTTGTGATACCAAGATAATGTCAAGGTATTGATGGATACTCAAGGTATTGAGTTTGAGTATCAAGATGGGGGTGTAGTGGTGCGATACTGCATTGGTTCAAAGTCAAGGTATCAACTTAGCATTAGTTTAATTAGGAATATTAGATATTGTTGATTGTATATATATATATTGTGATATCTTTCTATCTAATTTCTTGCGTATCTTACGATACGATATCCTAATGATTTTCTAGTATCTTAGTATAGCTAGTGTGGCCTAGTTGCATAGTGTATGGACTTAATATCCTAGAGATAGACTCATCCAACCTAGAAATAGCTAGTTTGACCATGTTTGACCAATTTGACTTAGAGTTGACCTAGTTTGACTGTTTTGACTTAGAAATTGCTTTATGACCTAGAAATTAAACTCATTTTCATTCTCAAAATCTTGTATTAATGCAATATTCCATATATAGGTCTATGTCACTAGTTCGGACATCGTTTCGCATCATTTGCTCTGGACCACAGGCGAGTACATTCTCTGATAGTTTCCATCATTTGATTACTACTATAACTCAAGTATTTAGAAATATTATTTATGATTCTTGACACGATGGTACACGGATTGGTATTATTATTGGATCGCCAGCCATGAGATATTACCTTGATTATTGATGGTATCAGATACTGTCCTTGTTGGTATTGGATAACATTGAATATTGTAGATTAAACATTGGATAGATTGGCTAGTAACGTGTCATGATACGATCCAGCGTATCAGTCGGGGCGGTAAAAATACCAATTAAATATGTGATCAAGAACTATCGGCTAGTAGTGTAATTATTGGCTACTAACTAACCATGCAATTCACGTATAGTTGAGTTAGCTCCTTAGTGTAATCATTGAATCTCCCAGGCCGATCACATATTTAGTCAGTATCTCAAACACATAGTGTATTATAGATTCCATATTCAGTTCATTGATTACCTTATTCTATTTCTGACATTATAGTTCTTTCCTTCATTCTTGTACGCATTGATTTATATTCTTTTGCTATTATTGCTTATTCTTTCATTGTTCTTGATCATTAGTTATATTCTCATCGTAGATAGCATCCTCTATATTACTGCTTTATAGTTTTTGTCAATTAATTGGAACTGCTATTGGGTTGTACTTTGCTCCATTCCTGACTGAAAAAGATTTTTCAGAGGATCCGAGAGATTGGTGTTCGACATACTATGGACCTCGACCTATAGATGGTGCAGACATGGACCCACTAGTTCTGTAGTGATTACCGGAAGGTTTATCCGGATCACTAGTTAGCATAGTTAGTTTTCTTTAGCATTTTGGTACCAGATTTGTTTTCAGTATATATTTGAGATTTGGATATTATTTTTATTTGTTGTTGTTATATTTTTAACATAGTTATGTTAGACTTCTGTGATATCTTCTCGTGCCATAGATTTGTGATCGAGTATTGTGTTGCATTAAGTATTTTGTCCTCCTTCTTGGAGTTAAGATATTATTGGCAGATTATATATTATTGTGAGATTTTTAGATAGTATAGTCGACCTAGACAATGTTCTACCGCCGATGCTGCGGCATAGGCTGGACGTACCCACATACTCGTGCTCCTTCACCGGGTGCGGGTCGTGACAACTAATCGTGCCTTAAATTGAGCAATTTCATTCTTTTCATTTTGCTTTCTTACAAACATCCACTTGTAACCTACCGGTTTGACATCTTTTGGTATTTGTACTATAGGTCCGAATACTCCACGTTTATTAAAGGAATCCAATTCTGCTTCAATTGTATCCTTCCATTTTGGCCAATCTCTTTTTTGTCGACATTCATCGAAGCTATGTGGTTCAGTGTCATCAATGCCCTTAGATATTTCAGTAGCTACTGAGAATGAGAATATCTCATCTATTGTTATATCTTTGCGATCCTATACCTCTCGTGTATATGTATAAAAAATAGAGATATCTTTGCTTTCAGGTACCTGAGTCTCCTCTTGGGCTTGTGTCTTTTCTACGACAATAACCTCTTCTGCATTTTTAGAGAGTATGGATCTATCATTCATAACATCTTCTTGAGCGTTATGTGTAACCTCTTTAAGAGCGTTACTTGGGCATTTTCTCTTTCTAGGGACTAAGTCCTTCGAACCTATAGCTCTACCACGCTTCTGGCGTGCAGTAGATTCATTAGTCACTCTGTAATTTTTTCCTACGAGAATATCAATTCGAGTTGGCGCATTTGCAGCTAGCACATGTGCTTTAATCACTTTAGTTGCATCAATAAATGCATCTGACATTTAATTTGCAATCTCATGTAGATGCAATATCTTTCTATAAAACCCCTAATTTTAAACCGTTTTAATTATTTAATTAATTATTTAATAGATTTATAGTAATTATTAGCTAATTAGAAGAAATAGAATTTATGAGATTTTTATTTTTAGGTGTTTGTGCAATAGAGGATTTATGGAGCAATTATAAATTTTTCTTAATTATTTACATGTAGGAGACTCTGTGGACAGTTGATAGATTAAGTGTATGCTCTAAAATATAATTTCTAGAATTTTCTATGTATATATATATATATATATATATAATTTATTATAAAAGAGAATAAGAAAGGAAAAAGAAAATAGAAATAAAAAAGGAATAAGAAAAAGAGAAAGCAAAAGAAAAGATAAATGGTTTTAAAACCCAAAACCCTTAAAACCTATTAGCCACTATTAAACCCTAACCACCTAAACTAACCCGCACCCGTTATCCCTAAACAACTAAAACAGCAGCAGCAGCGGCTGCATTCCCATCCCTACCCGCGTAAGCCTTATCCCCCTCTCTCCCCTTCTCTATATATATAAGTTACATCATTAACAAACCCTAACCCTAATATATTCCTTACCAACTCAACCGCGCCGACCTGACGTCCGTCGCACCGCCGCCGGAGCCCCAGCGCCGCCCGCCGCTGTAACCGCGCGTCCGCGTCAACCCCGCGACAGCGGGTTTGAACAGCAACGAAGCCCTGTTCACAACTCGATTTCCGCGCCATCGCTCGACCAAAATCGACCCCGTCTTCACCGGTACGTTCATGACATATCCCCCTTCCAATAATGTGCATTAGTTTACCTCGAACAGTACGTAACCCTAGGCGAAAATAACGACCAAGTTGGCAAAAAATGATAACTTTTGGATCACAGAAAACTGCGGTAACTACCCATGTTCACGGACTCGTATCTCCCACCACAGAGATCCAAATTTGGTTTTTTCTTTTTGGTATGCGAAGACCACCTAACCGAGATTAATTTTTGTTAAATATATTATTTTATTTGATGTTGTATGTAGAAATAAACTAAGTTAGAAATCTCGAAAATATACTTTTTCCATCTTTCACAAATTGTGATATGGAGCGCGCCCCGCCAAACGGGACTGCCCTGTCGCATACCAAGCGCACCAAAAGGCGCGCACGGTATACCCAGATGTGTGGTCTTTCGCGGGAACTGGTTCGGACGCATGTGCGCGTCGGAATCAGCCCGTATTCGTAAAAATTCCCTCGTATTGCGACTTTTGTAAAATCCAGTGCCATTTAGTGCAAGCTCGTCAGAATGCGACAAAACTTATGCCACTGGACTCGTGGTATCGCGCTGGTCCTGTGACCCAATTTTTATGCAATTCTGAGACAGTTGACTAAGTCGCCTATTGGCGGGCCCCACGGTTGACTTTTTGGGCAAATTTGTGTACGACTCACCGGAATCCAAAATTGGACGTACCGTTGAGTTCGTATTAACGTTTAGAATTAGTTTGACCTATAATTTGTTCCATTTAGAGATCTTTATCCCTGGCACGCTTTTCGGAGCAAGGTGGCCCACATGTGGAGCCCACTTTTACCCAAATTTATCGTTTTGCCCCTGTGTTCAAATTGGACAAAATGGTAGTATTTTCTAGCTATTTCGCTTATTCTGGGAACGTTGGTGATATTTATTTCAGCATCCGGAGACGTTTATTCTGAGGTCGTAGTTTCTGATCCTGTGTGCTTGACTCCTGGACGTTACACCTTGCACCTTTCTTACCAGGTAAGATACCTTGCCAAATTATTTATGGTACTTTGTATGCTTATTATATTTTTGTATATTCATTGCATGTGTAGTTTTTTCAGTTGTTATTATATATTAGATATGTTGACACATACTTGACACTTAGTATCATAGAGGACAATCAGTAGGCGTATGGGCTTTAACCACTCTGGTGACCCGTAGTAACTAGAACGCACTATGGTAGTCATGTCCGATGGTTGCTACCCCTGAAGTATGTCGATTGATGGAGTCACGAGGGTCGTTACCCCCGCGGTATGTTGGCTGATGATGTTCTAGACGTGTGTGTGAGTTATGAGATTAGATAGAGTAGCCTACCCATCCCATACATCGAAAAGTTGTCCTCATTATGCATTTCATATAGATTGCCGAATACAGCGTACTTATATATATTTCATCTATATTGCATGTTTACTGTATTCAAATTGGCATGCTTCTATGTATCTTGTTATGTCCCTCTGAGGACCTGGTCCCTTTTCAGGTGTAGATGTTCATAACTTTTCGCAGGAGCACGGATCAGGACTTACCACTTATCTCTTCCGATGAGGTCTTACCTTCGTAGCATCTTTGATTATCTCTAGCAATGGATCGCTTCACTGATACATTTATATCATCATCTTATATATATTGGAGATTTACCGATCTCTCTCATGTTAGTATTGATATAGTCATTGGTAGTGGATTTGTCTCCACCCGACTATCATTTATGAATTATTCAGCCTCTTTATTCTAGTTCAGTTATTTACTTTCTGTGACTTATTGTGTGGATGAGATTAGTATACCTATGACTTGTAATACTATATTTATACCACATGTGAGTTTATATTCATATTACAGCGTACGTGTGTATTATGGTATCCATATATTGGAGTTGCAATATACATACGGCTGGCATGCTTACGCGTTCCTAGTCCTACGTATTTTGGGACTGGGACATAACATATTTTTGTGGTAGCCCATGCAGGTCGAGAGCATATTGTCTCGGTTACGTCACTGTACCGAGCAAGCCTGCACATAGGATTAGAATATAGGATCTCATCCACTTATTTGATCACCTCCCTTGATTTGTTTTGCATTCTCATTTGATTGCTTGTATTGCATTGCATCTTGCGTGATCCCTTCTCAACGTCAATCTTATCTTATCTTTCGTGCTTGATAGGGGTTAGGAAGATGATTTATAGTAGGAATATACACTCTAGTATTCAATAACACTAATAGTTAAATTATTGTAAGTTGGATAGTATGCCTCATAACCTAGTAACACATAGTCCTGTTGACTCATTGATGAAGTATAAATGAATGACACCAACTATAGACTTGCATAAAAAGATAGTGTTTACCCAAACTGTAGAACTTAGAGGCCCATACACCCATTTGGTCGACTAGAGACCTTGACAAGGAGTTATTATGAAAACTGTAGAGGCACAACACCGATCTCCTTGGTGAACTTAGATTATTCTGTACCTTCCTCCATCATAATCAAGCATACTTATATTTTTACTACCTCGACTTGTGCTGCTATTATAGCCTAGTTTTGCAAGCTTATTCTTTTATTGAGCTTGTTCATGACATATGTATTATTGGGGGCCCACACTAATACATTATCTAAATCAGAATTGGTGTATTATAGTCTGATCAACCGTAGTGCACTTGGTTCGCTCTTTGTATCACTACTTTATGTGGATTGATATATAGTTGACTCAACTTGTTAGACGAATATAATTGCCCTCTAGACTGGTCAGAGCATATCATGTCAGGTACATAACTGTTCTGATATGAACATGCATATAAGAATTTACCAAAATAAGATTTTAATCCACAACTGCCTTGGCAACTCTCTTTCAAAATTCTCTAATCCCTTTAAATCCCGTACTTGTATTCTAGCATCTCCTCCTTGAAATTCTTTATTGTTGATTTCCGTCTTCCCCTATTTCAGAAAGACGAACGTTCGTGCTTAGTATAAGTTGATACACGGATAGTACCAGATATACTCCATAGGCCAAGCACTCATGATGACAAACAAGAGAGCGCAGGCACAGGAAGTCATAGATACATGTACGACCTTAGTTATATGTGTCATTTTAAACTCATGACCCCATTGTGACACAAGATCTTAGATGTAAAAATAGACGTAGAATTATATATAAGGTAGTTTAGCAGATATGAGGATGTATGGATATTCTACCCAGATAGCATACACGCAATGCTAATAAATGTCACGCATAGCAGTAGTAGTATTCTCTTCCTATCACCATCTCGCCCTCTTGGGTGGCTCATCTTCTCTTCTCTATCCATTTCGTATCTCGTGCTTAACTCTTCCTATCATAGTAGTATCCTTTCGCACCATTATGAACTGTTTAAATTACTTCAACCTCACCCTTATTTTGTTAGTTAAAAAAATAAATGGTCTAGTAAATGATTAATAACTAAAAGATGAGTTCATAACGATAACCCTTATGTATATGCACTATAACAATATATGTATTCTTTTATTAATTTAACCCTTAAGTAGCATCATTTAGCCCAATAGGAATCTGATAGATTGTTGAATTGGTTCATACTTCCAATAGTTTTATAAAGTTAGTCAAGACCTTAAATTGTTACCCAAAAACTTAGACTATGCTTAGGAAAGAGTTGAAGGCACTTGTTACGAACTGACAACTATGACAAACCGCTGACAAAGTAGCAACAGCTGCAGCTAGACCATTGTAGTAGAGTAGTCAAAGTATTTGCAGACATATTGGTCAGGTGGCATAACAATATTAGACTACGATACTTGACGGTTACAAAGAAAAATCACGGTTATGAGATTCAAGACAAGTACCCTAAGATTCTTGACCCAATAAATATATTCGTCTTACAACTTAGACAATAGCCTCAAGAGACTGTGACTACTAGTAGAACTCTTGTAAGTTGGGTAGTGTAGATGAGTTAGAAATAGAATAATGTATGGACAATAAATGAGGAAGTGTTAGAATGGCAGAGCATGACTTTTAGGAAGCATTGCTAGACAACAATGAAGTATAATAACTATAGTGATTTATTATGAATATGGGTTAGTGACAATTTCGAGGACAAAAAATTTGTAAGTTGGGTAGAATATAAAACCCCTAATTTTTAAACCGTATTAATTATTTAATTAATTATTTAATAGATTTATAGTAATTATTAGCTAATTAGAAGAAATAGAATTTATGGGATTTTTATTTTTAGGTATTTGTGCAATAGAGGATTTATGGACCAATTATAAATTTTTCTTAATTATTTACATGTAGGAGATCCTGTAGACAGTTGATAGATTAATTGTATGCTCTAAAATATAATTTATAGAATTTTCTATGTATATATATATATATATATAGTTTATTATAAAAGAGAATAAGAAAGGAAAAAGAAAATAGAAATGAAAAAGGAATAAGAAAAAGAGAAAGAAAAAGAAAAGATAAATGATTTTAAAATCCAAAACCCTTAAAATCCATTAGCCACTATTAAACCCTAATCCACCTAAACTAACCCGCACCCGTTATCCCTAAACAACTAAAACAGCAGCAGCGGCGGCTGCATTCCCATCCCCACCCGCGTAAGCCTGATCCCCCTCTCTCCCCTTCTCTCTATATATATAAGTTACATCATTAACAAACCCTAACCATAATCTATTCCTTACCAACTCGACCGCGCCGACCTGACGTCCATCGCACTGCCGCCGTAGCCCTAGCCCCGCCCGCCGCTATAACCGCGCGTCCGCGTCAACCCCGCGACAGCGGGTTTGAACAGCAACGAAGCCCGGTTCACAACTCGATTTCTACGCCATCGCTCGACCAAACTCGACCCCGTCTTCACCGGTACATTCACGACCTATCCCCTTTTCAATACTGTGTATTAGTTTACCTCGAACAGTGCGTAACCTTAGGCAAAAACAGCGACCAAGTTGATAAAAAATGACAACTTTTGGATCGCAGAAAACTGCGGTAACTACCTATGTTCACGGACTCGTATCTCCCACCACAGAGATTCGAATTTGGTTTTTCTTTTTGGTATGCGAAGACCACCTAATCGAGATTAATTTTTGTTAAATATATTATTTTATTTGATACTGTATGTAGAAATAAACTAAGTTAAAAATCCCAAAAATATACTTTTTCCAACTTTCAGAAATTATGATACGGAGCACGCCCCGCTAAACGGGACCGCCCTGTCATGTACCAAGCATACCGAAAGGCGTGCACGGTATACCCAAACATGTGGGCTTTCGCAAAAACTGGTTCGGACGCGTGTGCGCGTCGGAATCAGCCTGTATCCACAAAAATTCTCCCGTATCGTGACTTTTGTAAAACCCCACGCCATTTAGTGGACGCTCGTCAGAATGCGACAAAACTTATGCCACTGGACTTGTGGTATCGTGCTGGTCCTGTGACCCAAATTTTACGTAATTCTAAGATAGTTGACCAAGTCGCCTATTGGCGGGCCCCACGGTTGACTTTTTGGGCAAATTTGTGTACGACTCACCGGAATCCAAAATTGGACATACCGTTGAGTTTGTATTGACGTTTAGAATTGTTTTGACCTATAATTTGTCCTATTTAGAGACCTTTATCCCTAGCACGCTTTTTGGTGCAAGGTGGCCCACATGTGGAGTCCGCTTTGACCTAAAATTACCGTTTTGCCCCTGTATCCAAATTGGACGAAAGGGTAGTATTTTTTTAGCTATTTTGCTTATTCTGGGAACATTGGTGATATTTATTTCAGTATCCGAAGACGTTCATTCTGAGGCCATAGTTTCTGATCATGTGTGCTTGACTCTTGGACGTTACACCTTGCAGCTTTCTTACCAGACAAGATACCTTGTCAAATTATTTACAGTACTTTGCATGCTTATTATATTTTTGTATATTCATTCCATTTGTAGTTTCTTTCAATCGTTACTATATATTAGATATGTTGACACACACTTGACACTTAGTATTATAGAGGACAATCAGTAGGCGTATGGGCTTTAACCACTCTGGTGAACCGTAGTAACTAGCACGCACTATGGTAGTCGTGTCCGATGGTCGCTACCCCCGCGGTATATCGATTGATGGAGTCACGAGGGTCGCTACCCCCGCGGTATGTCGGCTGATGATGTTCTAGACGTGTGTGTGAGTTATGAGATTAGATAGAGTAGCCTACCCATGCCCATACGTAGAAAAGTTGTCCTCATTATGCATTTCATATAGATTGTCTTATACAGCGTACTTATATATATTTTATCTATATTGCATGTTTACTGTATTCAAATTGGCATGCTTCTATGTATCTTGTTACGTCCCTCTGAGGACCTGGTCCCTTTCCAGGTGTAGATGTTCATGACTTTCCGCAGGAGCACGGATCAGGACTTACCACTTATCTCTTCCGAGGAGATCTTACCTTTGGAGCATCTTTGATTATCTCTAGCGATGGATCACTTCACTGATACATTTATATCATAATCTTATATATATTAGAGATTTACCCTTCTCCCTCATGTTAGTATTGATATAGTCATTGGTAGTGGATTTGTCTCCACCCGACTATCATTTATGGATTATTCAGACTCTTTATTCTAGTTCAGTTATTTACTTTCTGTGACTTATTGTGTGGATGAGATTAGTATACCTGTGACTTGTGACACTATATTTACACCACATGTGAGTTTATATTCATATTACAGCGTACGTGTGTATTATGGTATCCATATATTGGAGTTGCCATATACATACGGCTGGCATGCTTACGCGTTCCTAGTCCTACGTATTTTGGGACTGGGGCGTGACACTTTCGTACCTCAATTCACATTGATTAGTACAAGGATATAGATGAGACAGAGTGGAATTATCCCATGATAATTTATGCCGTTTATTTGTGGCGAATGGTTTTGTAAGAACATTCTTTTTTCTCTTATCTTCCCCTAACGACAGAAATTTAGTCTCATCTAAATGGTAGTCTGCGAATCTAGCAATAAAAATATCACCAGTTAAAGGTTCCAAATATCTAATGATTGAGGGCGAATCAAAACTAATATAAATTTCTAAACGACACTGAGGTCCCATTTTAGAGCGTTGTGGAGGGAAAATAGGAACATAAACAATACAACCAAATTTATGCAAATAAGAGATGTTAGGTTGATGGCTTTTCATAAGTTGTGATGATAAAAATTCATGATATACAATTGGCCTAACAATGATCAATTTAGCAGTATGTAATATGGCATATCCCCAAGCTGAAATGGGTAAGTTTGATTGCATGAGTAAAGGCCTTGATATGTACTGAAAATGCTTAAGCAAGGACTCCGCTAAACTATTTTGGGTATGAACATGAGGGACAGAATATTCAACTTCTATTCCTACGGAAGCACAATAATCATCAAAAGTACGGGAAGTGAACTCAGTTGCTTTATCAAGTCGAATCGTTCTAACATGTTGGTCAAAAAAATGAGTCTTAAGTTTAATCAACTAAGAAAGTAGCTTGGAGAAGGAAAAATTTCTAGATGAGAGTAAGAAAACATTTGACCATCGACTAGAAGCATCTATTAGAACCATAAAATACCTGAAAGGTCTGCTAGCAGGATCAATTGGTCCGCAAATATTACCTTATATTCTCTAAAGGAATAGTGGTGATTCATAAGCTATTTTAAGAAGTGAAGGTCTTGTAATGAGTTTACCCTGTGAACAAGCTACACACAAATGTTCAGTAGGAAAGCAAAGACTTTGGTATGATAAATTATACCCATTGGTATTGTTGATGACCTTTCTCATCATAGTCGATCTTGGATGACCCAATATGTCATGCCAAAAGATTAGATTCCTTGGATCATTTAGCCTTTTGCTAGTGATGGAGTGAGATTCTACTACCTTCAGAGTAGTTTGATATAGCCCCGAGGAGATTAACTTGCACTTTTCTAATGTGAGCTTATTGCTTCCAATATTAGAGGTGATACAAAGATACTCTTTGTTATCATCATTCATAGTTTCAACATGAAACCTATTCATTCGAATATCTTTAAAGCTGAGTAGATTTCTATTAGATCTACTAGAGAATAATGTATTTCAAATGACTAAGTGTGTTCCATTTGGCAACACAATATCGGTCTTACCATAACCTTCTATAATATGTACGGGTCCAACAATGGTGGTAACATTCGCAGTATTTGAGGCATATGTTATGAAAAACTTTCTATTTTTCAATATAGTGTGAGTTTTTGCAATATCTATCAAGCATATGCCATCATCATTTTCCATACCTTTCAAAAACAAATTTAATATGTTATTAAATGGTTAAACTTGGCATATTGCCAATTATTACAACTTGATCTAAATCTAAATAAAATTTCTTAAAAGAAAGTAAACTACCTAGACTATTGATCATATAATGACCAATTTATTCAAAGTGTAAAGTAAATAAACTTATATAAGCATACAATAACTATTCGTTGACTTCGTCTATCATGACGTTGAACTGGTCTTCCAAAATTGTGTTTCCATCCTTATCTTAGAAAAAATCATTAAAATCCATTTGTGTTGTACCCTCCATAAGATTAGTCTCCACACTCTTTGAGGCTTCATACTCGTCCACTTTCTTTTGTGAGGTTCGACAGTTTTGCATCTAATGACCAGCTCTTCCACAACGTTTGCAAATATTAGTTGGAGCAGCTAGATTAGGAATTTGGGCATTATTTCTTCGAGGATTAAATTCTTTATTTTTGAACTGTGTATCGTTTCTTGGACCCGGATTATAGCCATTTCTTTCATTTCCATGGCGTCCATGCCCTCTACCTCTGTGATTTTCTAGACCCCTAGTATTGGTCACATTTTTTCGAGCACTAGTCGCATTCACTTCAGCTAGAATTGGTGCAGACCCATTCGGTCTACTAGTGTGGTTTTTTATTATTAACTCATAGTTTTCTCGGCCACAAGTAAGACAACAATGAGTTCGGAATACTTTTTAAAATTCCTCTCCCTATACGTCAGTTGTAGGGTTATATTAGTCGCATGAAATATGGTGAATATTTTCTCTAGCATGGAATGCCCTGTCACTTCTTCACCACATAACTTCAATTATGAAGTAATCCTAAACATAGCTAAATTATAGGCTGCAATTGTCTTATAATCTTGGAAACATAGATTGAGCCATTCATGGAGTGCACCTGGTAGTATAATCATTTTTTGGTGATCATATCTCTCAACTAGAGAATTCCATCGCACCAACGAGTCCTTGACTATTAAGTACTCAGCCTTGAGATCATCATGAATATGATGTCTTAGGAAATTAAAACATTCGCTTTATCTTGTGCAGATATTGGCTTATCAGCCATAATTGCGTCACCTAAGCTTTTGGCTTGAAAGTGCAATTCAGCATCCAATCTCCAGTTGAGAAAGTTCTGGCCTTCTAAGTTTAGAGGCTTGAAATGATGCTTTGTGAGGCTTGACATATTGTTGTATAAGGTCAATAATAACAAGTTAACATAAGAACTTAGTAAATTATCAAACAATTCATGTTCATGGTGTTTGCTTCAAACAATGATATTTTAGAAGTCTATTTATACCAAACAAATCTTTTTCATGTTATGCTTCGAACAATGATGTTCCAGAAGTCGTAGGTAAATACCTAATACTAGATATTCATGGTATGCTTCGAACAATGATGTTCCAGAAGTCTTTCAAAATTACTACATATGGTATGCTTCGAACAATGATGTTCCAGAAGTCTTATATATATAGACCAATAATTCATGTTCGTGGTCATCAGATCTCTGATAGTTTTGATCTGAATGTATTATCATATATAAAAGAAAGAAATAAATAAAGAATAACTCCAGCGTTCTCTCCGAGAGATCTATATGCAATTAACATTGGAGTGCTATCAAAGTTAACTAAAAGAAGTAAGATGAATGGATACAAATTATTCTTTTTGCCCTAGTGGTATACCAAGAGATGTATAAATATCAACATCAGGCTGCGCCTAGGGTATGCATATACAGAAAAAAAAACATAAATAACCATACCTATTACCGAAGTGGAGAATCCGTAAATGGCAGCTTTACTGAGATACTCTCGCTTATTTTCTCCCGTTAAAGCTTCATGATGATAATGTGTTAGAATAAACATAGAAGAAGGAAGGAAAAAAATAGGAGAGAAGATCTCTTATTTGTGTAATCACATAATGGAAGGCAAATGCCTTATTTATACAATCCAATGAAGGTGTAATACTAATCTCTAACCAATGTAGGACTAAAATACAAAGTGGGAATCCAACCCTTTAGTAACCCACATTATAACAAAAAAATTACTGGGATGAATAATGTGATGTATCTTAAAATCGACCAAAATCATAAACTGCAATGTTCAAAACCAAAAACGGAATCGTCCAAATAAAAATCGATCAAAATCGAATCGAATTAAAGTAATTCAATTTTTGATCGATTCGATTTATGGACCAATGGGCTGGACCTGCTAAAAAAATAAATGACAGTTAAATGATTTTAGTGGGCCATAAACCTAATCATCTGCACTTAAATAAATATAATTTCTTAAAGATATTTTTTATAGTCCAAACTATATACAAATTTTACTGGGCCATAAAACTAATCATATGCACTTAAATATTTTTAATGGGCCAAACTATTTAAAATCAAAAATCAAT
The DNA here is from genome assembly GCA_036927795.1 of Iris macrosiphon. NCBI lineage: Eukaryota > Viridiplantae > Streptophyta > Magnoliopsida > Asparagales > Iridaceae > Iris > Iris macrosiphon. The sequence goes on along the minus strand of JAYESA010001035.1, from coordinate 27,000 downwards.
ATTCAAAATTCATATTAACTATATACATGCCTTGAGTCTCCATACTGTCACGTCCCGATTCCTCCAAATCGATAATCGTCCCCCGGACGTGATAACGTGCGAGCCTAAGTTGCGTGCGCACAAGACAAGCACCAAATGGCCGATTGAGTACTAAATTACAGAGTCCATGTAGAACAAGTAACAAGCAGAAATTTAATCAACACAAGGTATAATAAAATTGATTCTCTTTATTGATAATGAGATAGAAGTTACAACGGCTCTAGGCAAAGAATACAATCGCTCAAGCTCTCTCTCTCTCTCTCTCTCTCTCTCTCTCAATAAAATGGATCATGTCATAAGACTTACAACTTGGAGAACGATATGATAGATAATGTTCCATACATTATAAGAAAGCTTTATCGCAGTCGCACGCCTCAAATCGCCAAAGAAGCTCCACGCCTTAGCGTCGTCCGAGCTACTCCTTGCACCATGCAGATAATCTAGTGGGCTATTAGTACATAGAAATGCACTGGTGGGGACATTGGCATAAGCTGTCACAAACAAATTGATTTTAATAATTGACAAAACCCTGACTCGATATGTATAGGTACAAACTGAAGACATATGCGATCAAGATAGAGATACTACAACAACACAAAGACTGACGGAGATTGCAATAGCAGAGTTTGTTTTGTCTATGTATTTTTTATTTTTATTGAGTCTAGGAATTATGTACACCGGGTTCATAATTGGTACTAGGAAGCCCAAATATATATCCAGTCCACTCAAAATTAGCCTACATATACCCAGAACTAACCAACACTCATATCAACCAAAGTACATAGGCCAAACCTACTCAACTCAAACTTGAACCCAACCTGAAATCGGCCACCGGAACTCGGGCCGAGTTTTTCCCGAACTCTGCCTAACTCGGTTAGGGTAAAACCAAAACCCTAGTCAGCCTCCTCTTCCTAAAGACCAGGTTTTTAACGTTCGAATTTCAGAACGTTGGGTATCCGAACTCTAATCGAACCCGATTCAGAAATATTCTATAAATAGAGAAATGATTTCACCATTAAAAATCACCCATTCACTTTCTATTCTCTCTTCTTTCTAATCCTTTACTGAGTTATAAACCTTCTCATTCCCAATATCAACTCTAATAGCCTTCTAGTGCCAAGTGTGATCTCGGTTAAAAGTCTCGAAAAGTTGCAAGAAGCATAGAAAAATAAGTTTTTAGTTCAAGTCTGAAGTCGGCGTGCTCTTCGGATTAAAAGCGCATAGTATTATAAGAAGTTGCAAGCATTCGAATCAATGCTTGTGGTGTACCATATGATGGAATTGGGGATCCTCAGGACCGCAAATTGGTGTGCATATCGATCGACATTTAGTGTTATAGTGATCTTGCTCCAATCTTGACTGGATATATTTTTTATCTTTAGATGACGTGATATGCTCTGAGTTCTATGGTGAGTACCTTGGCGACACTAACGTTACCAACATGCCGATCTCTTCTACATATGCGGAGTAGCATATTTTCTTCCTTATGCTTTTCGTATTATTCTTAGCTAGTAGCTTTAGTGGAAGTTAGTTTTAGTAGCATTTATTTTATCAGGTTTGTTCCCGAGACCATCTCTAGTTGTAATAGATTATTTTCTTTAAATAAATTATTGAGACTATTAAGTTTAATTCCTTATCATGACTTAGTTGTGGATGATATGTGTATATTGTACGTGTTATGGACCATTGTGTATCATAGACAACGTACTACTGTCGATGTTGTGGCGCAGGCTGAACTTGGCTACGTACTCGTATCCCAAAAGTGGGAGTGGGTCATGACAAGTTTTTGTGGTTGCCCATGTAGGTATGATTTTACATAAGGTTGCGAACTCATGGTGGCACTTAAGTTAGTTGTACAACTGCAAGCCTATGAATATAATTAAAGATAGGATTGAGAATAACTTTAGGAGATTTATATCATCCACAAATAGGATTTCCAACCCTATGAGTATGTTTTATCCTTTGAGTTCTCTTGTCAATCACATGCATCTTGCTTGATTTCGTCCATGATTTCTTTGATGCCGTCATCACCATGTCATTCTCGAATAAAAATCTTATCCTATGTCCTATCGATGACTTCTTGTTGTTTTTAACTTTTTAGAATGGCACCAAAGACCAGAGCACACAGTTCAGGAGATAATGGTGCCCTTTCCATATTTTAAGAGGCCTCATCATCCCCATATGAGTGCCTTCCTCCTCCACCACCATTTCTAACTCGGAGGCATGCCCGCTGATGGGGCACATCTGTATGAGTTCTTCATAGGCATGATGGAGGTGCAGAGGGCACAGGCAAAGGCTCTGAGGAAGCAGACGGAGGTGATGAGGGCAGACGTAGAGAATGCCCAACACGTTGCTTTGGCATCTACTATCACACCCGTTTCCAGATTTGGTATTTCTTGAATTTTTGATATTCAAATTTATTTTTCGGATAATGTATTTTTGCTGTATTGGCATGATGCTTCTTGTCATTTGTATTTATTCTTGTTGAGAAAGACTACCCGAGACCCATATAATACTCATTGGCATTGTCATAGACCCGATTTAGGACCCGCATGTAGACTTGATACTTGGTTTGGTTTATTTTGACTGAACCTATGGCTAAACCATCCTCCTCTCCCTTTATATATATATATATATATATATATATATATATATATATATATATATATATATATATATATATATATATATAAGTATTTTCTTTCTCCTCCCTTTCATTCTTCATTTTACTCTTTCAACTTTCTTTCTCCTTCCTTTCCTCCATTCCCTCCAACCTTAACCTTAGGGAGAAGTTGCTATGACTTGGACCGTGAGAAGGTGAGGCTAAGAAGCCACTCCAGGCAAGTATATCTTGCACAAGAGAAAACTATAGATTTATGCATGCTTTTAGTTCATAATATTTTCTTGTTTATTTCTAGCTCATATTGTTGGGACCGAGCACCCCTTCATCTTTAATACTTGATGTTCTTGATTTTCTCGGTTGAAATTGCATGGACCTGGGTTTGGGTTTATGGGTTGTCACGACCCACACCCAGTGTAAGAGCACAAGTACCTGGGTACGTCCAGCCTACGCCGCAACATCGATAATAGAACATTGTTTAGGCCAACAATACTATTTACACATCTTACATAATATATATAAGGTACTTTTCATGCTAGCTCGATTCCAAACAGAGGATAATTAGATAATATGGTAATGGTAAACAATACTCATTCATAATAATTTACTAGAGGATGATAATGAACGATATAGAATAGAAGGAAAAAAAAGTCACAATACATCACAAGTCCAAGTCTAATCTCAACATAAGACATCAAAATAATAATATAATGCCAAAGCCTAACTGATATATAAAATCTCATGAATAAACTAACTATGCCTCATCAACTATTGGTGCTAACTCAACAAGCTCAACAGGTGATAACTCAACTGGCTCGCCATCTTGTGGCCCATAGTGCGTATGACACCAATCCTCTAATGAATCATCAGAAAAATATATCCAGTCAGGATTGGAGTGAAGTACAACCCAAATAGCAGTTCCAATAATTGACAGAAACTATGAAACATTAATAGCAATAAACATAAATGATAGAAATAACTAAACTAGCATATATTACGAGAAAGATCATCACGATAAATAATGCAAGAACTGAGAACAATATAGTGAGGAACAATAATATAATGAACTGGAATAGAGAAAACAATATATAAATGTGCCTTGAAATATTAGTAAGATAATGTGATCGGCTTGGGCCTATCACGGGCTATATATAAAAGGTGAGCTAGCATGATCACGCAAAAGTGTCATGATCTGCTAACTATCACGGACTATACTAAATTATGGGCTATAAGGTATAATCACATATCCACTAATATTTTCTCCAACCCCCGACTAGTACACGGATCCAAATCATGATACGTTATAACACGTATATCACACTACACGGTCTATAATATTATGCACTATGATCACGGTCTATATAATCACTAAGATATCACAGTAATCACTGAGTAATCACGAAATATGACACGTCGATCACTAAGTAACCACGACAATAATATCTCATGACCAAGATCCACGTATACCAATCTGTGAAACCATCGTGTCAAGAATCAAATATATCAATGCTATATACATGAAACATAGAGGCTATCAAATAAATAAACTATGAGAGAATGTACTCGCATGTGGTCTTGAGCAAATGGTATATCTCGGTATCTGAGCTGGTGTCACACACACCTAAATATGAATGGAATGTCAAATTTGTGTAATAAAGTAATAAATGAGCTAAATATACTAAAACGTGTTTTTAGGCCATTTTTAGCTAAACTAGGTCCAACTAGTCAATATAAATCAAGCAAGGCCACTAACTAGCTAACACTAGCTTATTTTAGCTATACAAGATTATTACCTAAGTTTCTAAATTAATACAAGTACTAGTAAATACATTAGCTATATACTTAGTTATATTAACTATGAGCTTGGTATCAAAATACCTTAGCTAACATCTATACTAACTACTATATCTTGGTATCATGGTTACCTATCCATAATTAATACCTTACACTAAAACTATACCTATTAGTCCTACTTTCACTTAGTATCTACCTAGACAATAATATCACCCTCCTCCAACACTAGTACTTGCTTTCACCACTTAACACTAAGTCTCAAAACCATACTTCACTATACTCACTCATAACAGCTACCCCCAAACTCACTAACACTAAATACCTCAATACCTCTTATGTACATATAGTTGCACAGTGACTATGCAACCATCACTGATACAGTTGTATCAGTCACTTGACTGATACTATCACTCTTCCTGCCTGCAGTGCCAACGCACTTTGCTGCTGCTGCTACCACATCTTGTTACTGTTGTTACTTTACCATGTTTGCTGCTACTACTAGATGTTGTTGCACATAGCTGCTGCTACTGCTACTGCTAGCTGTTATTGCACCTAGCTACTGCTACTGCTACTGCTACCTGTATTCCTGTTGCAGCTGATGTTGTATGCATCAAGGTACCTACTGCTCGAGTCTTAATTGAGACTGTATTCACCTTATACACTACACTCACACACCATCCCCTTCAACTCACTTGAACTACCCTTACCCAAGCCATTATTTCCTGTGTGAAACTCAATCCACCCTCCTTACTGGCATCAGTCACTCCATGACTGATACACTACCTACTGCACTGCTGCCACTGCCACCACACTGCTATTGCTTCTGCTGTAGCATGATGCCCGAGCTCCCCTTACAACTGATACCTACATACAAACTTAGCTCTCTCAATCACAGACACTCTCACTCACCTACTAACCAATACACTAAACACTAACCTCATCAAATATATTACTAGCAACTTATATCTTCATCCATATATATATATATATATATATATATTCACAGACACTATGAGTATTAAAATCAAACACTTGGCATGTACATATAGGATACTCCATGATATGTATCCAACAAAGTACAAAATTCCTAAATACTACACAATACTCATTCATTTATATCAAATACTCAATATAATAACTAATACAACTTTCTACACTAAGAATTGAAGGGCATTCATATTAAACACCCAAAAATGAGCCCCGTATCATACCGTATCATAAAATACCATTATACGGCATACTCGTATCCAATTATGGACACATACCTAGTCCCACAATCCCGATCTATGTCTAATTAGATCAATTGGTCTCATGACACATAATTGATGTATCAATCTCATAATTTTTCTTAATTAGACACAAATCACCATATTACTTTCACAATACAAGTCATATGGACCTAATTCTTGATCCTTTGGGTAGTCCTAAGCTAAGGGATAATTTCTAATGGTTAAATGCATGAATTAGAGTCTAATTTAAGGGTTGGATTCAGAATTTACCTATTGGGAGATGGATTCCCAATAAAATGCTCAATAGATACAATTAGGACATAATTCCTTTGCCAAATCCTTCTCCTTCAAGTGATCCTCTTTATCAAAGCTACAATGCTTCTTTGATGATAAAATTGAGAGAGAATAGGTGTGAATTGGGTTAAAATTATAGAGGGATGAGTCAATTTGGTGAAAAACACAATTAGGGATCTAATTGGAATGAACTAATGAAGATGAGAGAGAATAAAGAGCCTCATATGGCCGACCCCCTCTTCATTCCCCTCCAAAAACCATTAAATATCTAAAGTACCCCCACTAGTTAGTTATGAGGGATAATTAGGAAGTGCTATATTGGAAATGCTCTAAACTAATACAAATTAAACTAATCTCCTTAATTAACTAAGGAAGAGGGTCTAATGGGCTTGGTCTCATGCTAGGCTCAAATAATGTTGTCATGACTAACTATTTGGTCTACTAGTGTCAAGTCCAATAAACTCAGGCTAGCCCACTAACAAATAATTAAATAGCACAAGCATAATTTAAATAAATAGCATAATATAAATAAATAATAATTACTAAATAATAATTATACTAAATGAATAAAATACCCTCATCTAGAAATGTGGTAGTGATAAGTCTACCCACCTTAGAAAAAATTTGTCCTCAAAATTTAAGGAAGAACTAGCAATACAATAAACAATCAAAGCAAACAAGAAAGAATGATACCTTCAGGCTCAAAGAGATAAGGGTATCGCTCGCGCATCTCAGCTTCCCTCTCCCAGGTAGACTCTCCCGTAGAGTGATGCCTCCACACAACGCGTACCAAAGAAATCATCTGGTTCTGCTGTACCTTCTTACTGTGATCCAGAATCTCTACCGGTTGCTCTGGGTAGCTGAGAGTCGGACCTACTTCGATCTCCGAGTGAACCAATACGTGACTAGGATATGCCACGTACCATCTCAGTTATGACACATGGAACACATCATGCACTCCCTCTAATGCAGGTGGCAAGTCTAGTCTGTAGGCCACTGCACTGACCCTCGCAAGAACGTTGAAGGGTCCGATGTACCGTGGACTAAGCTTTCCGCCTCCCCCAAAGCGAATAGTGTTCCGTATCGGAGAAATCCACAAGAACACCAGATCACCAACCTAGCCCTTAACACTTAATCTAAACAAAGCAATCACAAGCTAGTAAATAAAATCTATACCTCAAACTCTAACGGTCTCCGGCGGCTATCGGTCAAATGTCGTTGCCTGTCCTGCACCACCCAAAGTCTATCCCTGTTGAGCTTCACTTTCTCAGCTGTATCCACAATCATCTCTGGTCCCAATAAGACTCTCACCAACATCATCCCAAGATAGAGGAGTATGACATCTCCATCCATATAAAGCCTCGAATGGTGATATCTCAATACTGGCCTGGTAACTGTTGTTGTAAGCAAACTCTACCAGGTGAAGATGATCCTCCCAAGAGCCTTTGAAATCCAAAACACAAGTACGAAGCATATCCTCAAGAGTCTGAAAAGTCCTCTCCGACCGTCCGTCCGTCTTGGGGTGATATGCGCTACTGAACTTGAGCTGGGTGCCCAAGCTAGCCTGCAAACTCCTCCAGAAGTGGGATGTGAAATGACTATCCTGATCTGAGACTATGCTTACAAGAAATCCATGCAATCTAACAATCTATCACACATATATCTCCGCTAGCTTCTCCGTAAACGTACCCACTTTGAATGGCAAGAAGTGGGCTGATTTGGTCAACCTGTCTATGATGACCCAAATCGCGTCTTTACCACCTGAAGAATGCTGAAGCCCTGAAATAAAATCTATGGTAACATGCTCCCATTTCCACTCTGGAATAGATAAAGGCTGAAGTAAACCACCCGGCCTCTGCCTCTCTGCCTTTACCTACTGGCACACTAAATATCTGGATACAAAGTACGCTACCTCCCGCTTTATGCCATACCATCATACATGCTCCCTCAGATCTCTATACATCTTTTTGGCACTTAGATGTATATAATATTACGATCGATGTGCCTCCTGAAGAACCTCCCCGCATAACGTCCCACTTGGCACACACAACCTTATACCGTGTCATAGTGATCCATCCTCAGCAATAGTAAATTCCTCGGATAATCCCATCCAAATATGTGCTTTGATGCTCCTCAGAGACTAATCATCATACTGCGTAGCTCAAATTCTTTCCATCAGCTCTAACTGTATCTGCAGTCCCCATATCTGCATCTCGGCACTTGGTATTAGTACCTCAATATCCAAGCTCTCAAGATCAGCCAATAAATATATGTTTGTAGTCAAGCACATAGCCACTGGATACCTGCTCAAGGCATCAGCGACTATGTTGGCCTTCCCTGGATAGTACGACAATAATATGTCGACGTCCTTCATCAACTCCAACCATCACCACCTGTCACCCCCATATTTCAGATTAGGGGTATTTTTTTCTTTTCATAATTAATGTGTAAATGATTGCATGATAATTAATTATATTTAATTGCCGTAAATTTATTTCATTGTTGCGCCTTACCGTTGCTTCAATATTTGGAGCGCTACCCTAGCCTTTGCCTTCCAACAAATTCTACAACCTTGTCGTAGACATACCTGCCTTCTTTTTTGACCTTTGTGTAACTTATAATTATGTTCTCTTGTACTTTATTTTAGTCGCATAATATTCGTCACGGACATTTATTTTAATTCGGTATAAATCCAATTTTGTATCCTTGTGCGTTCCAATCAAAATTGGAGACACAATCTCGACCCATTTTGAGCAACCCAAATTAGGATAATATTCTATTCTGAGTCTTCTTCATTTATGACACTTGTGTCCCACTTAATTTTAGCCCCATGTACTTCTAATTTATTTTAGAACACCTATTACATTTATTTTAATTTAATTAAACCATAAATTTAACTTTGTGCAATTTTCCAATTGTTGGGCACTTTTATGCAAAAGAGCATTAAGGTGTCCATCCCATTGGACACAACCAGTGTAGAAACCCATTTCTCCTTCATGTGTATTTTTCCATGATTTTTGGAAGTATGTAATTCAACATCAACCTCCTTAAGACCATAGCCCTCTAAATCTTGAACCAATGCATCATAGTCTTTCATTTTGAACCCAACCAAATCCTGTCCCTTAAAATCCTATATAAGAAGGCCCAATCCTAAGAGGGCTTTGACCAAGTCAATTTCTAGGTCAAACCAAGACCTACACATATATAAATATTCTTTTTACTTTTTTCTTTTCCTTATTTTTCTTCCTTCAACCAAAACACCCCAGCCGACTATTTTTCCCTATTCCTTCATCCCCTTCCTCCCGCCGCTCCGACCAGTCCCCCGCCGGCCATCTCCGCCTGGACCGGAGGAGACTCGCCTCCATCCTGTTCGCCTTCACTAGACTTCCCCCTCCGCCTAGGCTAACCGACAGGATCACGACAACCTATCCCGACTACCTGCCGATCTTCCCCGACCGTCCACCTGAATACCCCCGCAGCAACCCGTTGCCACCTCGCCGAGCCGTCGACGACCCCGACTGCATCTGAAACCTCCCTCGACCGGCCTCCACCGGTACCATCCTCCTTCGTCCACGAGCAGACTCGCCCCCGAGCTCTGCCTCGTCGACGTCTCCTCCCTGATCCCTCCGTTCACCCGCCATCCTCGCCTGCCATCACCTCCCCCGCTGACCCGTCGGACCGCCTCCTTGCTCCCTGCACTCGCCAAAAGCTAACTATGACCCTGCTGTTCTCTCCGTGCTCGACTTCCCTGCTCCCATCGACCACAGCGTTGAGCAACGTCACGACCTCAACTATCGATCCGCTAGATCTCCTCCTCCTCGACACCACGGAGCACCGCCTACACCACCCTCTTCCCCGACTCCATCAACGGTTGACACCACTATAGCCGACTCCACTTCGACCTCTTCATCCCTACTCGTAGACCCTCCCCGGAACCGATAAACTCGACTACCCGACCTCCTTCGACCTGACTTCCCTCCTTCCCCTCGACAGCACGGCCAACCCACTGAATCACCATCATCCTCATCATCATCTCCACCATGATCATCACCTTCACCATCATCATCGTCGCCATATTCGTAACCGTCGTCATCATCGTTGACATCGTCGTCATCAACACCATCGTCATCGTGCCCGTGCGCAGGTTCGTTCTTGCCCTCCTTCAGGATTTTGTACGTATGTGTATAGTATACACTTAGTGTATGTATTAGTTTTCAGTATAGGTTAATATACGTGTATCGTATATTTGGTATATAATTAGTATATATATACATATGTATATGTATTATATATGTATTTAATTTGGTATATATATATATTGTAAGTAACTAAGGATATATGCTAGATAATAATATGTATAATATGTACATGTACTAGGTGACCAGAGTGTAATTACGGATACCCCGTAGCTACCTTAACCTATGACCATGTAACATGTTAGCAGACTGCCATATGTACACCGATGTACTGGCAAGACCCGTATCATTGACTGTCTGTTATACACAGCAATTACATATGCGATACCGTGCAATTAGACATGCACCTGACCCTAGTTGACTAGTGTCGTACCTAGCGTAGCTTTGAGTTCAGTGTATTATGATCGTGTGTTAGTATAATGTCTGATGCAATATTGTATTAAATGCTATCTATAGGACTGTTGGATTATTCAGACAAGACCTCAGAAATCGGATATTGTTATTGCCAGCAGCAGGACCCCAGGCGAGTACATTCTCTGATAGTTTCTTATTTATGATATCCTCTATGTTCATTGCATCTAGTGTAAATATCCATATATTTTGACACGATGGTTACACGGATTGGTATATCCAAATCTCGTCATGAGATGTTATTCCTTGTATATGGTGTATCTTGTACAAGTCTTGTTTTATTGTTTATCTTGTGCATGTACAGACACAGATTCTCAGGGAGACTTGCTACCTTCCTAGGGTATCCCGTGCCATAGCGTACCATGGTTGGATCTACTATACCAGTCGGGGGTGGAGAGTATTTTAGTGTAGATATGTGATCATACCCTTCATGTACAAGTCTTGTTCTCATGTTAGTGTTGGTCATACACCGCACATATGACTAGCCAGGCCAGTATTCGTGTATAAGTTCCCAAGCCGATCACATGTTAAAGCTAGTACTCACACACTTAGTTATAGTATTCTTGTTCATTGACATATTGTTCCTTCCCGTATTTATTTACAGTATTTCTATAATTTTCTTTATTGTATATCTCTCGTACATGTATATGCATCTTGTATATTTTCATCTATTTACTGCTACATAGTTTATATCATTGATGTAGAACTGCTGTTAGAGATATACTTTGCTCCAATCCTGACTGGATATTTTTTCCAGACTGTGACATAGAGGATTTATTTTTAGCATACTTGGAGATTGGATGTTATTGATTGCAGGTTAGACTATTTATTATCGTTTAGACTTGTCTTGTATTTTATTTATTTTCTTCGATATCTCATCGTGCTTTAGTTATATGATTGACTATTCCATATTATATTGTGATATCTGTGTCTCCTTATAGAGTTGGATATTCATGTGAGATTGTTTAGATAGTATCATGACCTAGACATTGTTCTACCGCCGATGCTGCGGCGTAGGCTGGATGTACCCACGTACTCGTACCCCTATACTGGGTGCGGGTCATGACACATTTTTAGTGGTGGCCCATGCAGGTCAGATTTCGCAAGTTGTGCGATGGCATAGTAGTGTGACATCTTAGTTATACTACTGCGTGCCTGCGATAGGATATAGGATACTAAAATGAGAGAGGATACTCAATCATAAATTTTCTTGAGAGATTTCTGGGATGACCCTTGAGAATCTTATTATAATTTCCAATTTAAATCCTTCACCCTTGTTCCGTCCGTTCTTACTTGTTGATATTGAGTTTGATTCTTGTTGATCAGTTATTAAATTTAATTCTTGGTATCGTTATTGAGTTTTGATTTCATATCGAGATAAATTTTACAGACTAGAATTTATGGTATCATCTGATGACATATGTTGATGAGGACAGTGAGAAAGGTAAAACGTCTACTTTGGTTATGGAGCCTAGAGTTTATCGCAGCCACATTAGCTGTCATGGCAGAAATGTAGGAACCTGACTTCGGATGTACATATCTTAGTTATGAATTTAGAGTTTCTCGCAGCCATACTGGGTGGCGTGGCGAGAATTCTAGATTACCTGATTATAGAATTGCATACCTTAGTTACGGAACCTATCGTTTATCGCAGCTATGCTTACTGGCGTGGCGAGAATTCTGAGTGTCATGATTTCAGACAGACGTGTATGATTATCAGGTTGTGTCTTAAATTGGTTCTTAAGGTATCATCTCAATACTTATTTTTTTCATTATTACAGGACTTTGTTCCATCGCTTCTTTTCTTTACTAGCAGTAGAAATACCTTCGGTCCTTAATCCAGTTCCTTTTTTAGCTTCTTTTCCTTGAGGATTCCTTATTAGTATGATAATTAGTGAATTGCAATTATGTCTGTGTCTTATATCAGTGTTGACTGAGTGTGACTTATGAGTTTGTAAGTATTTTTTAGTTGGACATGTGAGCAGTAGGCATTAATCTAGAGTTAACCAGTAGCATAGTACCTTGTAGCAATAGTTCTATAACAGGTGTTATTATAATTAGTAATGGTACTATAAGTATAAGGAGGAGTAAAGAGTATCAGTGATGGTTCCAAGAGCTAGTATCAGAGTCAGCATGTCAGTTATGGATAGTCAGAAATTTATGTAATTGGATGATCCATGTAAGCAATTAAGTATCGAGGAATTGTATTGAAAATTAATGGAGCATGATATTCAATTTGATGGTTGATACTTGGGTGTGTCAAGAGTAAAGAAATGTATATGCATAAAGGGTATTAATGAGATGCCATGGGTAGAAAAATATCAAAATGGATCATGCAAGGTATGAAGTGTATCACAGACTAGTGTGACAGGCTGTAAAAGATTAAAGGAAGATACGTATACATAAATCGAGATATGGAACCATATGTCGCCCATGAGAGTGAAGTGAAACAGGTGTATTATAAAAGGTGCAAGTGATCATGAGCTCTAATAAGTGTGATGAGATAATCTAATAATGAAATTAGTGTTACCATGCCAATAGTGCTAGTATTTCTATATCAAGGATTTGTTGAGAATTGTGCTATTAACAGTAATTACTTCATGTGATAATGTTAGATTGGTGTGTCGGTTAATATAGACAAAAAAATATTGGAAGTAATAGTGTAAGTAATCCAGGCAGTGCAATATTCAGTACATAGTTGAGGGTTGTAAACAATTGGTGTATTTGTGTGTACCTTGAGTATTAGAGACTGTGAGTATTTATATGTATACTTGTGGATTAAATTTATAATTTGAAGAGTGGAAATAAATTTTAATTTTTAGATTTTTTGAGGAGTTGAGATTTTATGTTATTAAAAATTTTGAGGATTCAAATTCAATTCAATAAATATAGTCAAAGCTATAAAAATTTTGGAAGTGAAATTTTTTTTTCGATATTTGAGTATTTGACTTTTGAGGAAAGTGTGTATTTATTTTAAATTGTTCGAGAAGTTAAATTTTGAGAATTTTATTTTGAGGATAAAATTTTATGATGGATAAGAAACGTATATCAATATATTAGTTGATGAAGTGCATGTGTAAGGATCTGTTGGCTTAAGCATGCCTGAGATGGCACTGCAAACTGATTTGGGTGTCCATCTAGAGTTGCATTAGAAGGAGTAGTACTTAGTGTGTTGTGTTGCACTTGGCGTGCACTTGAGAGATAAGAACAAATAATATAAACAATTGTACTAGGTAAGAGAGCTAGCAGTGAGTATGCTTATAGTAGAAACAGTGGTACCTAAAGGGATACAGGTATCAAACTTTCGATGCATCATTAAACCAGGGTTGTGATAGTAGGTTCTTTCCTTATGTTCCTTTTTTGTCTATTTTTATTGATTGATTAATTTCTTAGTAGCGTAGTTGTATCAATGATTCTCTTGCTAGAATATAGTTAGTAGTACACCCTAGCAGAGACTGCAATATCATAATAAACAGACCATGACCATGCATGTTTTCCCTAGATTGTATGTTGTATGACTGTAGGTAGAATTCTCTTAGACTTTGATTGTTGAGGGTTTGACCGTAGTAAATAATTAATGAAGAGGTTATGATTTGACAAAGAGAGACATGGTGCCTTAAATTTCGAGGATAAACATTAATTTTAAGTAAAGAGTTAAGGACTTAATATGACAGGATTGGCGATCTTGTTAAAACATTAATTTATGAAGATTATGAAATGATTGAATTTGTCATTAAATTTTGAGGAATTTAAGAAGTTATTATTGTATTTATTTGACTGCCAGATATAGATTTATTTTGAATATTACAATTGAAGATTTTGTGAGTATTATATTATTTGAGTATTGTGTGGAAAAAGAATCGAGGAATAAGATCACTAATGGATTAGTGTTTGAATTTAAATTTTTGGTATGAGAATTTAATTTTTTATAAATACGCATCGATTGGACTTAAATTAGAGGAGTAAGATGATTAATAGAATAGTATTTTCGGATGAGATTTCTTAATTTTTATAAATGTGCATTGATTGAATTTAAATTAGAGGATTGGATATTAATTTTTTGAGTATTTAGATATGAACTTAAAATTTTGGAGGAGATTGTGATAGGAATGGAATTTGATTTTAAATTAAAGATTTTCAGGAAATATGATACTTATAGAATTTTAAAAATATTGTAAAATAACAATATGGATTACTTCATGATTATATGATTTGATGAATTTAATTTTGATGGAAAAAATAATATAATGAATAAATAAAACTATTGAGGATCTTAAATTTTGAGGACAAAATTCTTTTAAGGAGGGTAGACTTGGCACCCCCACATTTCAGATTAGGGGTATTTTTGTCTTTTCATAATTAATGTGTAAATGATTGCATGATAATTAATTATATTTAATTGCCGTAATTTTATTTTATTGTTGCGCCTTACCGTTGCTTCGATATTTTGAGTGCTACCCTAGCCTTTGTCTTCCAACAAATTCCACAACCTTGTCCTAGACATGCCTGCCTTCTTTTTTGACCTTTGTGTAACTTATAATTATGTTCTCTTCTGCTTTATTTTAGTCACACAATATTCATCGCGGACGTTTATTTTAATTCGGTATAAATCCAATTTTGTATCCTTGTACGTTCCAATCGAAATTGGAGACACAATCTCGACCCATTTTGAGCAATCCAAATTAGGATAATATTTTATTCTGAGTCTTCTTCATTCATAATACTTGTGTCCCACTTAATTTCAGTCTCATGTACTTCTAATTTATTTTAGAACACCGATTGCATTTATTTTAATTTAATTAAACCATAAATCTAACTTTGTACAATTTTCCAATTGTTGGGCACTTTTATGCAAAAGAGCATTAAGGTGTCCACCCCATTGGACACGACCAGTGTAGAAACCCATTTCTCCTTCATGTATATTTTTCCATGATTTTTGGAAGTGTGTAATTCAACATCAACCTCCTTAAGACCATAGCCCTCCAAACCTTGAACCAATGCATCATAGCCTTTCATTTTGAACCCAACCAAATCATGGCCCTTGAAATCCTACATGAGAAGGCCCATTCCCAAGAGGGCTTTGACCAAGTTAATTTCTAGGTCAAACCAAGACCTACACATATATAAATATTATTTTTACTTTTCCTTATTTTTCTTTCTTCAACCAAAATACCCCAGCCGACTATTTTTCCCTGTTCCTTCATCCCCTTCCTCCCGCCGCTCCGACCAGTCCCCCGTCGGCCATCTCCGCCTGGACCGGAGGAAACCCACCTCCATCTCATTCGTCTCCACTCGACTTCCCCCTCCGCCTGGGCTAACCGACCGGATCACGATAACCTATCCCGACCACCTGCCGATCTTCCCCGACCGTCCACCTGAACACCCCCGCAGCAACCCGCTGCCACCTCGCCGAGCCGTCGACGACCCCGACTGCATCTGAACACTCCCTCGACCGGCCTCCACCAGCACCATCCTCCTCCGTCCACGAGCAGACTCACCCCCGAGCTCTGCCTCGTCGACGTCTCCTCCATGATCCCTCCATTCACCCGCCATCCTCGCCTGCCATCACCTCCTCTGACTTACCCGCTGACCCGCCGGACCGCCTCCTTGCTCCCTGCACTCGCCGAAAGCTGACTATGACCCCGTTGTTCTCCCCGCGCTCGACTTCCCTGCTCCCATCGACCACAGCATCGAGCAACGTTACGACCTCGACTATCGACCCGCTGGATCTCCTCCTCCTCGACACCACGGAGCACCGCCTACACCACCCTCTTCCCCGACTCCATCAACGGTTGACACCACCATGATCGCTCCTCTTCGACCTCTTTATCCCTGCTCGTAGACCCTCACCGAAATTGGTGAACTCGACTACCCGACCTCCTTCGACATATTGTTCTTGTTCCCAAGCCGATCACATGTTAAAGCTAGTACTCACACACTTAGTTATAGTATTCTTGTTCATTGACATATTGTTCCTTCCCGTATTTATTTACAGTATTTCCTTTATTTCCTTTATTGTATATCTCTCGTTCATGTATATGCATCTTGTATATTTTTATCTATTTACTGCTACATAGTTTATATCATTGATGTAGAACTGCTGTTAGAGATGTACTTTGCTCCAATCCTGACTGAATATTTTTTCTAGACTGTGACATAGAGGACTTGTTTCCAGCATACTTGGAGATTGAATGTTATTGATTGCCGGTTAGACTATTTATTGTCGTTTAGACTTGTCTTGTATTTTATTTGTTTTCTTCGATATCTCATTGTGCTTTAGTTATGTGATTGAGTATTCCATATTATATTGTGATATCTGTGTCTCCTTATGGAGTTGGATATTCATGTGAGATTGTTTAGATAGTATCATGACCTAGACAACGTTCTACCGCCGATTCTACAACATAGGCTGGACGTACCCACGTACTCGTGCCCCTATACTGGTTGCGGGTCATAACACCACCGTCTCATGTTTAGCTCTTTATGGGTAAACACGTACTTCAAGCTCTTATGGTCTGTGAAGATCTTCACACGCTCTCCGTACAGATAGTGTTTTCACAGCTTTAGACCAAAAATGACCACTGCCAACTCCAAGTAGTGGGTAGGATAATTCTTCTCATGAGGACGTAATTATCGGGAAGCATAGGCAATCACCTTCCTATTCTGATGCAAGACACAACCCAAACCCTCCTCTGAAGTATCACTATAGATAGTGAATCTACCTACTCCTGATGGCAACGTTAAAACTGGAGTTGTCGCCAACCTCTTCATCAGCTCCTCAAAAGCGGCCTGACTCTCCTTAGTCCAAACAAACTCCACATCCTTCCTGGTCAGCCTAGTCATCGGCTTCGCAATCCTGGAGAAGTCCTGTACAAACCTTCGGTAATAACCTGCTAGCCCCAGAAAACTCTTGATCTCTGCCACTGAACTCAAAGTAGCCCATGACTCTACTGCTAAAATCTTCTTCGGGTCCAGTGAGATCATGTTACCTGTAATCACATGCCCAAAGAATTCAACCTTGTCAAGGAAGAACTCACACTTTGAAAGCTTGCCATAAAATTATCCTCAGATGTTCCTCATGCTCCTCCGGGGTCTTCGAATATATCAGAATATCATCAATAAATACCACCACAAACTTATCGAGATACTGGTGGAATACCTTATTCATCAGGTTCATAAATATCATTGGGGCATTGGTCAACCCAAACGATATCACCATGAACTCAAACTGGCCGTACCGAGTCTGAAAAGCTGTCTTTGGAATATCTTCCTTCTTCACTTTCACCTGATGGTAACCTGACCTCAAGTCTAATTTTGAAAATATTGTTGCTCCGCTCATTTGATCGAAGAGATCATCAATCCTCGATAGCGGGTATTTTTTCTTGATAGTGAGGTTGTTCAGAGCCTTGTAGTCGATACACATATGTACCGATCCATCCTTCTTGGAACTCATCCACCTACTTCTTCAATTCTACCAGTTCGCTATTATTAACTCTTTAGACGTGATGAGATATCGGCTCTGTGCCTGGCACCAAATCTATAAAGAACTCAACATCTCAGTCTGGTGATAAATTCGGCAACTCCTCCAAAAAAATATCCATGAACTCTGCTATCAACGGATGTGACAACTCATTCTCTTCCACCAAGGCTCCACAGATGGCATCCTCGTTCTACTCTGCTGCTTCTCTGGCAATCTCAAACTCTAGCTCTCCTGGCGGTCAAAACAAAACTCTGCCTCTACGATAATCTATACTAGCATGGTGCCTACTCAACCAATCCATCCCGAGTACAATGTCGTAGCTTGGAAGTGGTATTACCAAAAAGTATGCGCTCAACTTTCGGCCTCCCAGTATAACTCTCAGATCATTGTAAACATTACTGACCAGGATAATGCCTCCTCCAGTCGTGATCTTGCAAGTCCTAGCCAAAGGTTCAGACTCTAATCGATGCTTAAGAGCAAAAGATACAGATACAAAAGAATGGGAAGCACCAGAATCAAACAAGTATAAGCTAGAATAAAATCAAGAAGAACTGAACCTGATATCAAATCTCCGATCGGCTCCTTCTCCTCAACTGCCATGGCAAAATATCGTCTTCGTGGTGCACCTTTTTGTTGCTGCTAGTATTGGATAAAATGCTACTGCTGAGTTTGTAAAGGAGGTCTCCTCTGTTGTCCCACATATAGTCTCGCTGGTGCTCTTTGTGCCGATGCTGCTCCCTGACGTGCTCGAACCTAAGCCACTAGACACTCCCTCAACTGGTAACCTGGCTCTCCGTAATAGAGGCATACTCCAAGTCTCTTCCTGTAAACCTCCCATGTATGTCTAATCTTTCCACAATGAGTACTTTGCGGGGCCTGCTGTGCTGGTCTCGGGGCCAGGTATGACTGATGTGTCGGTGCTCGGAATGGTGCATAAAACTGTTGTCTTTGTTGCTGGAAGGTCCTCTGCTGTTAGAAGTGGGGTCGTTTGGCTATACCCATACTACTACCAGCTTCTCTTGATGTATCTCGCATCCTCTTGGACTTGAGCTCCAAGTTATCCTCTACTCTCTATGCGTCCATCAGGATATCCACAAATGTCACCGTGTGATATCCTCTAGTAAGTGATTTGATCTCCCTGATCAATCCCTTCTGAAACTTTTGGGACTTTCCTAGAGGATTTTGGCCCTCTACAAATCTGCCTAGTCTTTAGAACTCCGCTACGTACTCGTTTACCGTCATATTCCCCTAGACGAGATCTAAGAACTGACTCTCTAGAGCACTGAGAGCCACATCTGAAAAGAACTTCTGCTTAAAAACCTCTTTGAAAGCTTCCCAAGTCAGTCCTGGCATTTCGATCCTCGGGTCTGTGTGAAACCATGTCAGCGCAATGTCGAACATCTGGCTGCCAGCTGCCTCCACCTGTAAGCCCTCTGAAATCTGTGCTAGCCGCAGAGCTGTCACTACCACATTTTCTAGGAAAGGGTATTTTAGTCATTTGGTAAAAATAAAATATTATGCATATTGAATATTTATTTATTATATTATTTATTTATTGTTAGCATGTTAAATTTATTTTTGGACTTGTGTTAGTGGACCTAACTAGTAAAGATTAGATCCATGGACCAATATTTAATTCTAGTTAGAATTGAGCCCAATAATTAGAAGCCCAATCATTAGGAGGATGATTAATTATGTTAAACCCATTAGACTAGAACCTTCCCTCCTTAATTAATTTCTTCATGAGAGGTCCCAATGGGTATTTTAGACTTTACATAGTAGCTTGAGGGAGGGGGCAAGGGAGGCCTATATAAATGGGATAAAAACTTTCTCTCTATTCATTTTTTTATTCCAAATCTAGATCTAGAATTTCTCTCAACCAAATTCCATCAAATCTCTACCAAAAAATTTCATAATTCTTTCCCAAATAATCATTGGAGGCTAGTAGAGCAAGGATCTAGAAGGAGGAAGCAAGGATCTACAAAGAGGAGCAATGATCTACAAGTTGAAGGCCAATTTTGTCAAATTTGGAGGTTTCATTGGGAATCCATCTCCCAATAGGTACAATTCAGTTTTTCTCCTTTAAATAGGTTCTAAATCTGAGAATTAACCATAAGAAATTAACCTATATGCATAGGCTACCCATAGGATTTAGAATTATGTTCATATGAGCCATATTGAGGAAGTTATGGTACTTTTTGTGTCAATTTTGGAGAAATTCCGAAATTGACACTTGTTGTATTTGTCAATTGGTCATATGGATCAAATTGGCATGTGTTTGTGTGTTATGTGTTTGTGGCTATTATCGTGTCCATAATTAGGTACGTGTAGGTCGTATCCCAACAAATTTGGTGATACGTGTTGATTTGGGGGTTTTTCTTCCGATACGAGGCTTGTGCATGTAATATTTTGACACGGACATGTAGATATGTGTTTGACTCTTCGTATTGTTCATAAATAATAATTTAGACTTGCTCGTGCCCTTTGGGGTACGTTTGGTTGTGTGGTGGACTCATATCGCAAGCGTATCATAGATCTAGTGTGATACGGCTATGATGCACACCACATGTTTTTTTGATTTTATTTCTAGATTCAATGTGACTCGTGTATAACTATTAGTATGATACATTATGTATGATATACATGTGTATAGGTGTTTATATATATATATATATATATATATATATATAGAGAGAGAGAGAGAGAGAGTTGGAAGTGTATATATATATGTGTTAATTCATATATAGGTAAGTATATGTCTATATGTATATGTGTGTGTATAGATATCTAGCTAGGTGTATAGATGAGTGTATATATATGTATATATGTATATATGATATATATATGTGTATATGTGTATGGTTGTATATATATGTATAGGCATGAGGGTATATATATATATATATATAGAGAGAGAGAGAGAGAGAGAGAGAGATGAGACTATGTATATATATATATATATATATATATATATATATATATATATATATATATAGGCATATCTATATATATATATAGGCATATCTATATATGTATATGTGTTTATATAAGTATATATATAGATATCTATGTATCTACTTGTACTGTTTATTTGTTATATAGATATATATACATATTAATATATGTACATTGGTGTGTATGTTCTCATATGTTTATCTATATGTACATAATGATATGTATATATATGTGTATGTATAAGTATATCCATGTATATGTATATGTATATGTATATAGTTATAGATAGTGTGTTGATATGTGTATATAGGTGTGATTGTGAGTGTGTTGATAGAGGGGTCGAGCAGAGAATCATAGAAGTAGAAGCAGCATCAACTTGCAACCAAAGCAGCAGTTTGCAACCGAAGCAGCTGCAGCAGCTTCCATCAGCAGCAGCAGCAGCTTGCAACAGCAGCAGCAGCAGCTTGCAGAAGTAGCTCCAGCAGCAGCATCAAACAAATTACTGTACAGCAACAGGGGTTTAGCAGCACAGGAAGTACAATGTGTTTAGTTAACTAGTTGAGTCAGTTAGTTCAGCGAGGTTTTGGTTAGTTTAGTGTGTTAGTGTTAAGGTATTAGTTTATTAGTACCAATATGATACATAGATACTTGAGGGTGTGTCTAGGTGAATACTAAAGTATGGGTTAAGGTGCTTAGCTAGTAGATGGTTAGTGTGTTCAGTTAGTTTAGTGTTAAAGTTGGTTTAGCTACTAGTAGTTAGTATAGCTAGATAGTTAGGTATATATACTTGTTATCTAAATAGTTAGATTATAGTACCTACTAGTTAGAATATTAACTATATATATCTATGTATTTGGGTATTAGTAGTAAGTTATTAAGTAGATATTGTATTGATAGGTATTATATGTTAGTAGTTATAGTATTTAATAGTTAGAATAAGTTAGCATATGCTTTAGTTATGTTAGTACATATTAATTTCTTATATTGGACTGATATATATACCTATTAGTATATAGTTAATGTTGGGTAGTGATCTATGAGTTAGGTTTGCATTACCTTGAGATACCAAGGTAAATGCCAAGGTATTGAGGATACTCAAGGTATTGGGTTTGGGTATCAAGATGGGGGTTTAGTAGTGCGATACCGAGTTGGTTCAAAACCAAGGTATCCATTTAGTAATTTAAATTAGGATTAAAATATTTAATATTGTTTGGATATGTATATATACTATTTCCTATCTTTTGTTTGCGTATCCTGAGATACGGTATCTTAGTATCCTAGATCTAGCTCGTTTGGCCTAGTTTCATAGTGTATGAACCAATATCATTGAGATAGTCTCATGCAACCTAGAAATAGCTAGTTTGACCAACTTTGACTTAGAGTTGACCTAGTTTGACTATTTTGACTTAGAAATGGCTTTGTGACCTAGATGTTGACTAGTTTAACTTATTTTTATTCCAAAATCTTGTATTAATACAATATTCCATATATAGTTTCTCATTTATGATATTCTCTATGTTCCTTGTATCTAGTGTAGATATCCTTGATTTCTTGACACGATGGTTACACGGATTGGTATATCCGGATCTCGTCATGAGATGTTACTCCTTGGTATGTATGGTGTATCTTGTGTAAGCCTTGTTCATTGTTCTTCTTGTGCATGTACAGACATTGGTTCATGAGAAGAGTAGCGCCCTTCTTGTGGAAACCCGTGTAATGACGTACCATGGTTGGATCCACTATACCAGTCGGGAGCGGGGAATATGTAGTATAGATATGTGATCATACCCTCCTTGTGCAAGTCTTGTTCCTTGTGAGTGTTGATCATACATCGCACGAATGATTAACCAGGCCATTTACTCTTGTGCAAGTTCCCAAGCCGATCATATGTTAAAGCTGGTACTCACTCACTTAGTCATTAGTATTTCTTGTTTATTCTATATTGCTTATTCTTGTATTTATTTCTAATACTTCCTTTATTACGTATCTCTTATACATATATATGGCATCTTGTATATTCATATCTATTTACTCCTACATAGTTTATATTATTGATTAGAACTGCTGTTAGAGATGTACTTCACTCCATTCCTAACTGGAAAATATTTTTCAGAAGATTCGGGAGATTAATGTTTGACATACTATGGACTTTGACCTATAGATGGTGCAGACTTGGACCCACTAGTTCTGGAGTGATAGCCGGTAGGTTTATCGCAGCTATGCTTACTGGCGTGGCGAGGATTCTGAGTGTCATAATTTCGGACAGACGTGTATGATTATCATATCGTATCTTAAATTGGTTCTTAAAGTATCATCTCAATACTTATTTATTTCTGTTATTATAGGACTTTGTTCCATCATTCTTTAGCTTAGCAGTAGAAATACCTTCAGTTCTTTAGTCTAGTTCCTTATAGAGCTTGGGTTTCTTGTTAGTATGATAATTGATGACTTGCAATTAAGTTTGTGTCTTAAGTATCTGTATTGACTGTTGGGAGTATGGCTTGTGAGTCTGTAAGTGGTTCTTGGTTGGACATGTGACCAATAGGCATCAATCTAGAGATAACCCATACCGTAGTACCTTGTAGCAATAGTTCGATGATAAGTGTCATTATAGTTAGTGTTGGTATTATAGGTAGAAGAGGAAGTAGAGAGTATCAGTAGTGGTTCCATGAGTTAGTATCAGTATCAGCATGCATGCTCTGGATAGGCATGAATTCAGATAATTGGGTGATCCATGTAACATTTAAGTATCGCGGGATTGTGTTGGAAATCAATGGAGCATGATATTCAATTGGGTAGTTGATACTTGGGTGTGTCAAGAGTAAAAAAATGTATATGCATCAAGGGTATTAGTGAGTGTGTCATAGTAGAATGGTACCCATAAGTATATAGAGAGTATGTGGGAATAAGAATGTATTGTACTAAAGTAGTAGGACTTGTGTTACAGGTTGATGTGAGTAGATAGGAGTGTACCAGTATATGACTAGTCATGGGTATATTACCTGATATTGAGGATAGTGATGTGTTGGAAGCAATAGGTGGAAAAGTGTCTAGAAATTATGTGCAGGATGCACAGTGGATAATAAGTGTCAGTGTGGAAGTTCATGAGTATCAGAAAGTGGAAGCTTGAGTGTTAATAGTATGTCATGGGTTGAGAAATATCAAGATTGGTCATAGAAGATATATAGTGTATCACTGATTAGTGTATCAGTCTGTAAAAGGTTTAAGGAGAGATACATATACATCAAAAGAGATATTGAACCATATGCCTGTCTTGAGAGTGAAGTGAAACATGTGTATTATAGAAGTTAATAACTAGTGCAAGTGATCATGAGCTTTAGTGAGTATGATGAGGTAATCTAATGATGAAGCAAGTATCCTAGAACATTAAGGGCATATATTGTGTAGTTAGGAAGCTAGTGTTACTATATCAAGAGTGCTAGTGTTTCTATATCAAGGATTAGTTGAGTAACGTGCTAGTAACAGTAAGTACCTTGTGTGGTAATATTAGATTGGTGTATCAGTTAATATAGATAGAAAAATATTTGGAAGTAATGGTACAAGTAATCCAAGCAGTAGAGAAGAGAGACAATATATATATATATATATATATATATATATATATATATATATATATATATATATATATATATATATATAAGTAAGTTTAGTGGGTATAGTACCTTGCCAATTTTGAGTATAGAGGTCGTATGTATCAGGGAATAGTACGAGGGGTATAAGGATACCAGTGAGATATCATGGTGTTATAATGGCTAGAAGGTAATTATGTATTTATTGTGATACTAATGTATAGATAAGAAACTTAGGATGATTAACAAATGTTAGAGGATAAGTTACACCAAGTATCAGATAGAAAGAGATACCCTAGTAACAAGAGCCGGAGTACCTCAAGTATTATAAAAGTTTAGGCACAAGCATTTTAGTAATTAGTATAATAATAATAGAGGAGAGACATGAGTAACTTGGTATGAGGATGATATCTAAAATACATATGAGAGCTGGTGCCTTGTGTAAACAGTAACAAGATTTGAGTAAGGCATCATATTGGGAGTATTTAAGTTGGACAAGGGTGTGCTAATAAAATACATGATTGAAAAAGTATACAATCATTCCTTGCAAGAGAATGGTTAAGAAATTTTGGTGATTACAAGAACTGAAACAGATAAAGGAGATAGTATCTTAGCAGTATTTTGTATAGTATCCTAGGTAGTAAGTGCCAGTGAGTTAAGCATGTCCATGACCTAGAATTATAGTATATCACTAGTATTTGGTAACCCTCAGTATTAAAAAATATGTTGACAAGGTTGATAATTAGTAAATGCCTAGTGTGTGATGGAATAGGCCATAGGTGGCATAGCAGATTATCCCGCACCAGTAGAGGGAGATACCCCAGCAATGCAAAGACTAAAATTCATGATAGTTAGAGACTATATCCAAGTATGATTTCACTTTCAGTAGAATGGTAGGATTGTATGTTATATGATAGGACTATTTTAGACTGTGATTGATGGGGGTTTTACCATAGTAAAATTTATATGACTAGCCCAAGAGATAGGGGTGAGAGTTTTAATTTCGAGGACGAAATTCTTCTAAGGGGGGTAGACGTGTCACTACCACATTTTTTAGGAAAGGGTATTTTAGTCATTTGGTAAAAATTAAATATTATGAATATTGAATATTTATTTATTGTATTATTTATTTATTGTTAGCATGTTAGATTTATTTTTGGACTTGTGTTAGTGGACCTAACTAGTGTAGATTAGATCCATGGGCTAACATCTAATTCTAGTTAGAATTGAGCCCAATAATTAGAAGCGCAATCATTAGGAGGATGATTAATTATGTTAAACCCATTAGACTAGAACCTTCCCTCCTTAATTAATTTCTTCATGAGAGGCCCCAAGGGGTATTTTAGACTTTACATAGTAGCTTGTGGGAGGGGGCAAGGGAGGCCTATATAAAGGGGATAAAAATTTTCTCTCTTTATTTTTCATTCCAAATCTAGATCTAGAATTTTTCTCAACCAAATTCTATCAAATTCCAACCAATTTTTTTCCCAATTCCTTCCCAAATAATCATTGGAGGCTAGTAGAGCAAGGATCTAGAAGGAAGAAGCAAAGATCTACAAAGAGGAGCAATGATCTACAAGTTGAAGGCCAATTTTACCAATTTTGGAGGTTTTATTGGGAATCCATCATCTAATAGGTACAATTCAGTTTTTTTCCTTTAAATATATTCTAAATCTGAGAATTAACCATAAAAAATCAACCCTTATGCATAGGCTACCCATAGGATTTAGAATTATGTTCATAGGAGGCCTATTAAGGAAGTTATGGTACTTTTTGTGTCAATTTTAGGAGAATTTCGAGATTGACACTTGTTGTGTTTGTCAATTGGTCCTATAGATCAAATTGCTATGTGTTTATATATTTTTGGCTAGTGTCATATCCACAATTGGGTACGTGTAGGTCGTATCCCAATAAATTTGGTGATACGTGTTGATTTAGGGGTTTTCCTTCCGATATGAGGCTATATGCATGTAATATTTTGACACGGACATGTAGATATGTGTTTGACTCTTCGTATTGTTCATAAATGATAATTTAGACTTGCTCGTGTCCTTAGGTGTATGTTTGATTGTGTGGTGGACTTGTATCGCAAGCGTATCATAGATCTAGTGTGATGCGGGTGTGATGCACCCTACGTGTTTGTTTGATTTTATTTCTAGATTCAATATGACTCGTCTATAACTATTAGTATGATACATTATGTATGATATATATATATATATATATATATATATATATATATATAATATATATATTATATATATATATATTATATATATATATATATTATATATATATTAATATATATATATATAATATATTATATATATATATATATTATAGTATATTATATATAATATATATATATATATATATATATATATATATATAT